>CM076569.1:744936216-745136870 GCA_034641835.2 Pinus albicaulis | reverse complement strand
TTCCCCTTGTCCTTATGGGCCTTTTCCCACTTGGGGACCATTTCACTGACTTCAAACTCTCTATTCCCATCAGATTTTTTGCCAAACCATATTTTGATTCGAGTTTGGTGAATGGAGAATTTCTCCTTGACCTTTTGTCTCTCCTCCTCTAACTTAAGGATGGTATCAATTTGGGTTTGAAATATGGGGCAAGGGGTTCCATGTGATTCTTGAGATAATTTGAGGGAAGGCAGGGACAGATTAGGGGGCAGGTGTAATGTTCCAAATCTGGAACAACTACACCATTGGGAATAATCTGAGTTATTACAAATGTGGAGCTACAATCATGTACCTCATTTAGGTGTAAAAACACTTAAAATTCAGTAAAATATGCAGTAGAAACTTTATACAACATTTTATAAGGGAAAAGGTGGGGAAAAGTGAGGATTTAGGCCCTAAAACGAATGTAATCAGAGATATGCGTGAAAATAAGGTGAGAAAGTGGTTGGATATGATAGATAGGGTTATTAGGGACTCCCATGTTGAATTTTAGAAAAAAAAATAAGTTTTTCTATGCTAAACAGTTCCTCCTTTCCTAACTAGGCTAGAAAACCCTGATTTCCCAAGACTAGAATTATGCAAAAATTTAGTGAAGCATGTGAGCATGATTTTCTGAATGGTATGAATGAAATAAGGTCCAAATATTGATAAATAATATCAGGGGAATATCTCATACACTTTACAGGATAATAATGAAAGAATACAGAAGAAATACTCAAGAAAGAGGTGCTACAACCATGTTAAAAGACTGCATAACCATGACAACATTATTTTTAGGGCTGAAGCAGAATTTTATTGATTCTTCAGATATATATCAGATATTTACATAAAAATATAGATCCAATATATATCCATGCAGAAGAAAAGCTGATCTATACATTCCCCTTGGGGTTTTGCTCAAAACATGAAGCACTGGAAGTAGATCTGAGATCTAAAACTTTAGATCTACAGAATGATTCAGAAATTATGAATAATAAAAGTATGTAGCAGATAATATCTGAGACAAACATGTATTGGATGGCCAATCCATGGATCACCACTGTGAGAGGAAGAACCCCAACACTAGAGATCTCTCCTCCAAAACGCTGGAAAAACACCATGCAACTGTGTATCTGCAAATAATGTTGTCTTAGGGAGAGAGATAGCGCTGTAGCTTCTGAAGATGATTTGGCTTGATGCCAAGATGTATATATGAAGTATATTCAAAAAATGAACTCTTCCAGGAGGTTAAAAGACACACTCACTGAGAAGAGCCACTGCTATCATCTAGATCTAAGCAGATCTAGTCTTCCACTTGCTACAGCTCACAAGATCGCTCAACCTTCAACATGAGCAGCGTTGTAATGTAAGGTGAAGTTTGGCCCAAGCCTGATAGTGGACAAGTTTAGCACAATTCTCCTCCAAGATCTACTCAAGGATGGAGGTGGGATTCTTGAACAGGAACGCCCAACAAGGGATTTCTAGCAGCCAATTCCTTGTGAAAATATAATCTTCAACAACCCCCTCCTTGCTACCCTCCTCTTCCTTTTATAAGATAGGAGTCTTGCCAAACCCTAAACCACCTTGAAGCACTTAACCCTTTTCACATTACAACCTCCTTCTAGAACTGTGCTGTCCCTCTAAGAGGTTCAATGCATCTAGACTGCATTGTTTGAATTGGTCAAAGATGACCCATTCTTGTGATTTAACCCATTCAAACTTGCAAGATATAATTTACATAGCCTATATATCTCTTTTTTCACATAGGCATTGATTTATTCTTGGTTTTCAGGATTTTTACATGTCCTCCTTTACATTAATTCATCAACCATGAAATGAAAAAAAAAAACAAGGCGTAATTAATGGTCCTATTAGCTGAAACTAATTTAGGAACATTACAGTCTCCCCCTCACAAATGTTTCTTATCCTCAAGCAACTGCAAGGGTGCTGAAAAATCTCCCCTTCTTCTCTTGTGGCCTCCTCATCAAATAGTCTCCTCCATTGTTCTAAATTTTCTGCAATACTTTTGTCTCCCAATGGTCCTTCCTCAATATGCAATTCTGCCTTTGGTGAATAAACCCAAGGGCTCTCATCATGAAGAAAAGGAAGGTTGTTGTGTAAACATTCTTGCTGATCCATGGCCTCCTCAAGATAGAAGTGATGAAAATCATGAGGATTTTCATGATCCATGAAAGACTCCCATCTCCATGCTATCATCCAAATGAAGTGGATCACCTCCCAGCTTGGCAATCCATAGAAGAAATCCTCCCCAAAACATATGAGAGGCATGTTACCAACAAACATATGGTTCACTCTACAAAGAGACAAGTGATCTATCATAGTGGCCATACAAAATCTTATGCTCCCATTGAAGCATGCAATGCAAAAAGAATGGGGAACTCCTACCCCCAAGGGCACATTCAACAAGTGTGCCTTTCCTCCAACTATGCCCCCAAAAAAGATAAGTACATCTTCAGCTTGTGGGATCATGATTACAATCATGCTAGCTGCCATGTGTATAAATGAGAAGGAATATGTTCCCTCATGTGAAACCATCACAGTTTTATCCTTAACTTCCATAGAGTAAGATATGACAAGTGCCTTCCCTAACACTTGTTTATTGCCTCATGCCTTGGGAATTCTTGGAGAATGTACGTCATGGTTGGTGTAAAAGAATCACACCATAAGGAATATAATATCTTTCCAAGGTTCTCCAAGGAATGTCCTGCATCAACATAGTTCATGGCCTTGAGTAGCCCATGAAATCCATCATAAATAGTGCCCATTTTTGGAGCTATGTCCTGCAAATTAGTGTTAGAAAAATATAAGCATATAGGAGATACATGATAATGCTCAAGAGGATGAGCCTCTCTATATACTTGTTTTACATAAATGGGATAACTCATGGATGAGTTCCCTCTCACACTCGATGGCTAAGGAGATGTGAATGATGGCTTTTTCCAAGAGCTATGCTCCTCCTCCTCTACCAAGTAGTCCATGCACATATTCATATAAGAGTGCATCTCTTTCTTGAAACCATCCCATATGAAACCACCCAAGAGATTATGATATGCTTTGACATAAACGATGGGTTTGGAAAGCAGGATTTCATAGATGGCATCAAGTAGTCCCTCCTTGAGTTTGGAGTCACTAAACAAAAGAATAAGATTATATAAATAGATAACTCCATCCACCACATTGAACCTTCCATCCACTACTTCCCCATCAAGAACCCCACATGTGAAAAGGTCCTTGGAGTACTCCATCTTGAGTTGGGAATCCCAATAAGGATCTAAGCTCTCCAAGAATGACAACACTGTAGAGGTCTGAAATGCAGCCCCTCTCTTCTCATGGCTCCCATACTTGACATCCTTGATGTCATAATCGCATGTTGGAGAATCATAATCTTCCCTTTGCTACCCCATTTGTAGCTGATCTTACACAAGACAAGATTGGAGCACATGGAAATCAACTTCCCCTTGGAAAGTCCTTGTTTCCCAAAACCTCCTCCTTTTGGCCCATGTATACAAGAGGGTTAAGATCCCCTTTCCATCTTCAGAAATATCCTTTGTGAATGAAGAGATCATGGAATACCCCAAAAATATGGATTTTCAATGTGCCCTCATGCTCATGCCATCATTGATCTCTGATTTCTCCTTTCTCACCGCAGATTTCTGAGTGGGAGTTAGCAATTCCCCTTTCAGGAAACTGCTCATCTATCTCCTGAATTCTTGAGAAATTCTCTATGCTGTGCTAGCTTCTCCCAAGGCTCCCTCCTTAGCCAATTATGTATATACTGCCCATAGCTGAGAGAACACTTTATATTTCCTCCAATCAAGAGGTGCTCCTGGTAAAGTACCTCCTTGCAAACAGGTGTCAAGGCATAGAGTAGAATGAGAATGTAGGCAGACAAATTTTCCCCTACCTTTAATGCATAAGTCCTCTTGCCTCCTTTGTGTTTCAAAGCCTTGAAATAGAGAAGGATCCATGCTCTTCTTCTTTTGATGCCCTTCCTCCTCTCTTCCTTCTTCTATCATCAAGATCTCATCATTTGACAATGATGGTACATGTTACTCATGTGTTGTACCAAGAGCTCTATGTGTGAGATCTTGTGGAACTCCTTGCAAGAGTGCAAGAGTTTCTTCTCTTGGAGAAAGTGCTCCAACTTCATCTTCATGAAGTGTTTGAGGTGCCTTTTTTTTTACTACGTTATCATCTCCTGCCTTCTCCTTCTCTTCAATAACTAAAATTGTCCCATCATCAATGAGAGACATTAGATCTTGGTCATCTATTGAAGGAGAAACCATCATGCTTTCCTCTTGAGAAGAGGATCCTTCACTCAATGGAGATCTTGCCCTTGGCAAGGCATCAAACAAACTTACACCTTCTTCCATGGTCTTCATAAATGGAGTTGGATTCATAGACCCTTCCAACTCATGCAAAGGATTCATCTGATGTGGTTTGACAATGTCAACAGAAGATGATACACATGGAGTTTCATCAAACCTTTCTATCAATATTGAAATAAACCTTGCATAAGTAGCTATATTGGCATTCTTCAAGGAAAAAGACTCAAAAAACCACCAAGAATATGCTTTACCTTCAAAATGCAGCGCTGCTACTTTGATGGCTTCAACCTCTGAAAATTGATGTTGTTGCACAAAGTTATCCAGCTCCTTCACCCAAACCCTAACTGAACATTTAGGTGATCCATCAAAGATAGATAGATAGAATCTACCCTTGCCATGCTTCTCCTCCTTTGTGACTTTTCCCTCCTTGATCTTGCAGAATCCTTGGAAGTTCAAGTTATATTTGACCTCCTTGGACTGAGCTTCATACTCCTCCAAATACTCTCTAAGAGTCTCCTTATTAGGCACACCTCCTTTCTTCCTCTTCATGAAGAAATCACAGACAAAACTCTGAAGATTTTGTGATATGGCTGAGTGCACATATCCATGAGATGAGGATCTAGAATTTTCCTTATGTATAGATCTTGTAGATCTTATCAGAATATCTTTCTTCTCTTGAAACTTTCTAGGAGTTTCACTGCTTCTCCTTTCTTCTTCTTGTTCAACCTCCTTCGAGAGGTTATTCTTAGATCTAAAATTTTATGAGAATAAACCCATATTATTCATAATTATGAACTTTCTCCTTTTTTTGCAACACTTTGGCTTGAAGCCACAGGCTGAGCCAAAGATCTTGCTACGATACCACTGTAATGTTCCAAATCTAGAACAACTACACTATTGGGAATAATGTGAGTTATTAAAAATGTGGATCTAAATCCATGTACCTCATACAAGTGTAAAAACACTTAAAATTAAGTAAAATATGCAGCTTCAACTTTATACAACGTTTTATAAGGAAAAAAGGTGGGGAAAAGTGAGGATTTAGGCCCTAAAACGAGTGTATTCAGAGATATGCGTGAAAATAAGGTGGGAAAGTGGTTGGATATGATATGTAGGGTTATGAGGGATTCTGATGTCTAATTTTAGGAAAAAAAATAAGTTTTTCTATGTTAAACAGTTCCTACTTTCCTAACTAGGCTAGAAAACCCTGATTTCCCAAGACTAGAATTATGCAAAAATTTAATGAAGCATGTGAGCATGATTTTCTGAAGGGTATGAATGAAATAAGGTCTGAATATTGATAAATAATATCAGGGGCATAACTCATACGCTTTACAGGAGAATAATGAAATAATACATAAGAAATCCTGAATAAAGAGGTGTTACAACCATGTTAAAAGACTACATAACCATGACATCATTACTTTTAGGGTTGAAGCAGCAATTTATTGATTCTTCAGATATAGATCAGATATATACATAAAAATATAGATCCAATACAGGTCCATGTACAAGAAAAGCTGATCTATACATTCCCCTTGGGGTTTTGCTTAAAACATGAAGCACCGGAAGTAGATCTGAGATCTAAAAATTCAAATCTGCAGAATGATTCAGAATTTCTAAATAATACAAGTACATATCAGATAATATATGATAAAAACATGGATTGGATGGCCAATCCATGTATCACCACAGTGAGAGGAAGAACCCCAACACCAGAGATCTCTCCTCCAAAACGCTGGAAAAACACCCTGCAGTTGTAGATCTGCAAATAATGTTGTCTTAGAGAAAGAGACAGTGTTGTAGCTTCTGAAGATGATTTTTCCTGATGCCAAGATGTAGATATGAAGTATATTCAGCAAATGAACTCTTCCAGTAGGTTAAAAGACACACTCACTGAGAAGAGCCACTGCTATCATCTAGATCTAAGCAAATCTAGTCTTCCACTTGCTGCAACTTACAAGACAGCTCAACCCTCAACATGAGAAGTGCTGTAATGTAAGGTGAAGCTTGGCCCAAGCCTGATAGTGGAAAAGTTTAGCACAATTCTCCTCCAAGAGCTACTCAAGGATGGAGGTGGTATTCCTGAACAGGAATGCCCAATAAGGGATGTCTAGCAGACAATTCCTTGTGAAAAGATAATCTTTAACAACCCCCTCCTTGTTGCCCTCCTCTTCCTTTTATAAGATAGGAGTCTTTCCAAACCCTAAACCACCTTGAAGCACTTAATCATTTTCACATTACAACCTCCTTCTAGAACTGTGATGTCCCTGAAAGGCGTTCAATGCATCTAGACTGTGCCATTTGACTTGATCATAGATGACCCATTCTTGTGATTTAACCCATTCACACTTGCAAGATATAATTTACATAGCCCAGATATGTCTTTTTTCACATAGGCATTGATTTATTCTTGGTTTTTAGGAGTTTTACATGTCCTCCTTTACGTTTATTCATCAACCATGAAATGCAAAAATAAACAAGGAAAAATTAATGTTCTTATTAGTTGAAGTTAATTTAGGAACATTACAACAGGATGTTCTTTCTCGTAAACTAGGAATAAGGGAGAGGTCTCAAGAGAAGTTTTGGGCATGACTCTATCAGCCCATAGAGCGTTGTTGAGGGCATTGTGCTAGTTTTGTTGTTGGGATATCAAAGTATTTATGATGATATAGATTAGGTTCTTTTTGGTTGACTCAGCTAGCCCATTACCTTGGAGGTGATAGTTGGAAGAATGTTTCAAAATGATACCATTTTCAAGAGAAAAATAATAAATTTTAAAAAATGAAAAATATGTAGTGTTATAAAAAACGAGAGAGGTTGGAACACCAAACCTCGTTACAATGTGTTGATTAATAAAATCTATCACCTCTTGATCGTTGATTTGGCATAATGGTACCACCTCAACCCACCTTGCTAAATAGTCCATGGTTGTAAGGATGCATTGATGTTGTTTTGAGGAGTGCGGTAATATCTCTCCGATAACGTCCAAACCCCATTGCTGGAACGGTTCCTCTACTTCGATAGACTATAGTGGAGTGAATGACGAGGGTACCCTGCTGGCATATTTTTGACATAACCGGCATATACGAGCATAGGCATGAGCATCCTTGAATAGGGTAGGCCAATAGAAACCGACTCGCGTGACCTTATGCACTGTGGTATCATGTGCATAATTCCCTCTGGATAGTCTGTCATGTAGTGCCTTTAGGACCCGTTGCACGTCTTCGAACTCTAAGCATCATAACAGGTTATCGTTGTGGTGCTTGAGAAATAATATACCCTGCAACATTTGGTAGGACTTGGCTTTGAGCCTTATGGCTCATTTCTATTTCACCTTCAGCATTGGATCCAAGGTCCCCTCACTGAGATATTGCATGAGGCTCAAGTACCATTATGGTGAGGCTTACGTGGGTGCATGATTGATCTGGTACATTTCAATTTCGTGTTCCAAACACTCTCCATCTTCGTTTTGTAGGTCAGATGCTTAGGCGGCCAGCTTGGATAACTAGTGGCCTTTCAATTTATGTGCGGGTTTGAAATCTAGGTCATGCTATTGAATACAGGCGATCCAGTTGCTCTTTTGCTCACCCAGCTCTTTTTTCATGAACAATGAATGGGCTGTTGGGTGAGGGAAGAAAATGTCACATGGTTCTTGATGATATAAGTCCTAAAAAATTTTACCACCTTGTATAATGCACATGCCTGTTTTTCTATATCTGGATAGTTCAGCTTGATACCTTGCAACCTTGCGCTCATAAAATATATGGTTCATTCATCATCACTATCATCCTTTTGGGTAAGGATGGCTTCCAGTGAAGAGTTTGAGGCAAAAGTATATGATACAAAACCTTTACTGAAATCTGGGCTATAGAGAGTTGGATATTCTGCAATGGCCTTCTTGATATTCATGAAGGCTTTCATCTCTACTTGATTCAATTTGAAGCTTGCACCCTTCTTGATCATTTTTTGTAGGGGTTTCACAATCCGGGTGAATTCAGATATGAACTTGCAGAGGAAGTTGATTTTTCGAGGAAAGATTGCATAGCTTTCTTGTCTTCCAGGAGGGGAATCTCGACAGTGGCTCTTACGTGGTATGGATCAATAATGATTCCATCTTTGGTTATAATGTGTCCCAATAAATTCCCTTCTGAGACCGCAAAAATATTTTTCTTTCGATTCAATGAGATACCATACTTCCATCATCTCTTGAAAATATGTTTTAGGTGGTGTAGATGGTCATACCTTCATTTTGGAAATACTGTGACATCGTCCAGGTATACGACCACACCTTGTCCCATTAATCCTCTAAATGCAATGTCGATAGCAATTTAGAAAATTTATCCTACATTAATTAAACCAAAGGGAATGTGCCAGAATGCGAATGTTCCCCACTTTGTTCTCAACGTTGTCTTCAAATAGTCAGGCTTGGAAACTAGGACCTAGTTGTGTCCTAAAAATTCGTCCAACAAAGAGAACATCTTTGAGCCTAACACAGTTTAAAGAATTTATTCCATGGGGGGAACAAGGTATTTATCCTTTTCAGATGTCGGATTTAGGTTTCTAAAATCCACGCACAATATTATTTTACCAGAATTTTTGTGTACGGGGAGGAAGTTAGACACCCATGTTAAATTTTGAATATAAAAATGATGTGGGCATCTAGGAGTTTCTTAAGTTCATTTTGAATCAACAGTTCTAGCGTCGGATGTGCCTTTCTCAGTTTCTCATAGAAGGGCTTAGTGCCTTCTTTCATAGGTATCACGTGTTAGATGATCCATGTCTCATACGTATCAAGGTTGTTTTACGTACAGGAAAAAACATCTTGATACCTTTTAAATAGGTCGATGAACGACCATCTTTCTTCGGGAGAGCATTCGGTACAAAGATTGACAAACTTTTGATTGGTGTATGTTCTGAGGTTAATTTTCTCGTGAAATAAGGTGGAGCTTTTCACTTTGGTGTTAGGTGGCCTGTGGAAACAAATTTTCAAATCGAATAACTTCTCTAGTGAGACAACCCCTTTGGGCATGGGATTAGCATGGGATTACCCTTATGTTCTTCGACCTCCTTTTGCAAAGCCATGTTGTGTTCTTCCTCTTCGATAACGGTGTCATTAAACACATAAGTGTTCAACATTAAATACAGTACCTGTTGATCACCATTGAAAATGAGTAGATTAGTCACATTATTGGGTACTAAAATTTTATATACAATATCAATAGAAAAATCGTCCCTTAACGGGGTAAACATAGCAGCAACATTGGCTAGAGTATCAACAATGATGTTATTCACCTAGGAATTCAATTTATATTAAAAGAATCAAAAGATGAAACCAAACTCCATACCTCTTGCTGATAACCTTTTAAATTTAGTGACAAAAAATGGATGGTATTGCATACTTTCCTAGCGATGATTTCAGAGTAATTGACTACCTTTAAGAATCAAACTTTGAGATCAATAGCCTTCTTGAGCCCATGGATTAGAGATTTTTGTTTTGTAGTATTGCTTATATGCTCTAACTCTAACCAACAAGAAACCAAAAACTTATTCTTCTAAGGATCCATCAATATACAACTGGCACCAGCTCCATTATGGGTCTTGGAACTGTCATAGTATAGGGGAAAAATCCCCACTTGGGGCACATCTAGGTTACAAGTGTTTATAGATGGGTGACAGGACAGGATGGTAGCACCCAAATGTGGCCTTTAAGAAGAACATTCCTTACTCCTGCTAGGAAAAACTGATGGGCTCGTTTTTTGCCTCAAGGTCAATGCCAATGTATTTCTTGTACAGTTTGTTGTTGACCTTGATTTGGTTGTTTCTTAATTTGTACAAAAGCCAAAAGTGGGATCAATCTATGATGAAGTAACCTTGGAGCTTACTTGACTAGTCTCGGCTTAGAAACGAACCATAAGCTTCCGAAATATCAACGAAAAATATGTCGATACACTGGTGGACTATGGAATGTGAGGATATTTGAATTAACACATTGTTTAGCTCACCCAAAGTGGGGGCCTGAGACCTATCCAACTGGATGATCCTAGGATTGGTCTTCTTTGGCTGGATATTCAACTTCTTGCACACATACAGGGGCATGATGCTGGTTGACACTCATGAGTCAACGAGGTAGTTATGAACATTGATATTGAAAATTTCAAATAATAATAGAAATGGGGACATGGAACCCCTTGAGTTGGTGCTTATGGTGTTGAAAATAGACTAGAGGTTGATCGTGGCCTGGGATGGTGTTGTACCACTTGCCTTCGAAGAAGGGGATGACCTACATACTGAGGAGGGTGTAGAAAAAGATTTCATAGTTAGATCACATTGATTGGCTACCCTGCCGAGCTCAGAAAGTGAAATTTGGCCCACATTTTCTTCATTTATTCAATACTGTTGTATCCAGACTCCGAGTATGATGGTCCTTATATGGCCCCTCGAGGTGAAGTGGGAGATTGGGAGGCTCTGACCGTGCTCCCAATAGTGGTGAGGCTAGTCTTTTCTGAGGTGGGGGTCGTGGGTTTGTTTGACATGTCGGGAGGAAATATTTTACTCAAGAACACTTTTATTTTATCTTCAAGGGTCTGGTCAGCTACTAGACATTTTCTCCTAAGGTTATTGGTTCGTAGAGGTTTGGGCTGGATGTTGTCTACCATATTAACATTTGAAAATGATTGGGCTTCCTCTACGTGGACAACTTTGAAGGATAAAACACTAGATCCTTGATTTTCACTAGGAGGGAACATCTCTTCCTCAGGCATGTCAGATTCCTCCTCAGAGTCACCTACCACCTGGTCTTCTGGTAGTTGATTAACCACAGTGGTTATACTATTGATCCACTAGGGGCAGGTTCTCTCCAAGTGAGATTCTTGGTGGAAAGTGTAGAAATTATACAACATGCATGTATATCTTGGATTCACCTGATCTAACAATGTATTAAAGTTGAATATTGAATCGCTTCTACAAATATTTTGCAGAATTAAAAAAAAAAATCACTAATAACATGAACATTAATAAATATTAATCACAGACAACACAAATAATTTCCTGGGGAAAGCTTACTTCTAAAAACCACACTATCTTGTATTATATATTAAGCATGGATCATGAAATAATTACATAAAAAAATCTTCTCACAAGAGCCCTCTAGTACTCAACTAATTGTCTCACACTGTCATATGCAAAACTGACCAACACATAGCCAATTCTCAACCTCTAGACAACCTGCCTTACTTGTGCGATCCCTGATGGTAAAGATCCCTACAAGATAGCAATTCTTTCCTTCCTTTACTGCACAAGTATCATGGGCACTCCAATGGGTTTTTGGTTGCATGTCTGTAGCCCAATAGTCCTACAAGTGATAGTCAACTCCCCTTTCACCTAGAACTCAACTGGGTCTCCATTGGATCTGACATGCATGAAGCTAATAATAGTAAATCCTCAGTTGCATGTGAGATCACTGATTGTGAATTAATTAATATTTAATTCACTAGATCTCTCACTAGTGTATACTCAGTTACAACTAGAAAAACTAAGTTTAACTCACTTAAATGAGTTAATCTACTTACAAATTGCATTAACTAATGCAGCAATGCACTTCGAACTTTGTTACAGCAAGAATTACTCTACATGCCTCACCAACTACCTCTAACTCGAAATCCACTAGAAAAATGAATTGATCACTTTAAGTTAATTGATTCAAGTCCACATTGAGAATAGATTACAGTTTAATTTCAATCTTTATTAAGGGATAAAAAAAATAGACTTTCATCCAAAAATAACACAGTGGGACCCACCCTAGTCTATGTGCTTAATGCACTAGGTGTGGGTGCTGCATTTTCTAGTTGAATCTCAACACTCCCTCTCAACAAGAAAGGGAATATCCTTCACCTCGATCCTGTATCTATGGTATTTGAATTTTCTCCTGGGGAGTGCCTTCGTCAGAATATCTGCATCCTGATCTTTTGTGGGAATGTACTGAAGCAACATTATCCTTATCTACACACAATCTCTGAGATGATGGTACCAGATATCTATATGCTTGGACCTATCATGAAACACAATATTAATCGAGAGTTTAATGAAAATCTGATTATCACAATGAATCACTATCAGATCCATCTGAGAACCAAATAAACCAACCATGATCTTTCTCATCTAGATAGCCTCACATGGAGCTTGACTTGCTACCATGTATTCCACTTCTGCTCAGCTAAATTCCACGGATAGTTGCTTCCTATTGTAGCAGGAAACTACTGTTGATCCAATGCTAAAGATCCCCCCTGATGTGCTCTTTATGTCTGATTGACTACCAGCCCAATCTACATCCGCGAATCCATGTAACTTCACTCTCCCTATCTGTCTATACCATAGAACATACTTTGATGTCCCCCTCAGGTATCTAAGGACATGCTTCCTTGCCTTCCAAAAGAGATTGGTAGGCTTAACTATAGCTTGACTAAGGTGGTTAACTGTGTAGCAATTGTTCAGTCTCATGTTCACCAAATACATTAGCGAACCCACTAACTGTTGGTAGACAATAGCATCCACTACCTCTCAAGAAGTATAATCCTCTTTCCTCTAATTTCCTGGAAGATGAGTATCCATGGGTTTTCATCTCTCAATGTAAAACTTACCCAATATCTGCTTTGCATACTTGCCTTGAGACATAAAAAGTTCACCATCCCGCTGCCATATTTCCAATCCAAGGAAATAATGAAGGAGACCCATGCCCTTCATTTCAAACTCCCTTGCAAGATAATCCTTGCATGAGTGTATCAGTTGCTCATCAGTAGTCAAAATTACATCATCAACATAAAGAACAATGATTAATAGCTTACCGTCAACCATAATCTCATAGATGTTTGTATCTGCTTCACTTTTGGTGAAGCCTAGTCCGGTGAAATAAATTTCTATCAGAGTGTACCAAGCAGAAGGTGCTTACTTTAGCCCATACAGTGATCTTTTGAGTCTGCACACATGCGGATATCTATTGAAGATCTCAAAACCTTCAGGTTACTCTATGTACACCTCTTCCTCAATGGTCCCATTGAGAAACAAAGTTTTCACATCCATCTGATGAATGTGCCAACCCATCTGTGTTGAGAGTGCAAGGATGGATCTTATGGAAGAGTACCTTGCAACAGGTGCAAAAGTGTTGTCATAATATCTCCCCTCAATATATGATAATCCCCGAGCCACAAATCTGGCCTTGTATTTCTCCACACTCCCATTAGGAGCTTGATTTACCTTGTAGATCCATCTTGATCCAAGCATTGATTTGTTGACCGGTCTTCAGACTATCTCCCATGCACTGTTCTTGACCATTATGGGATTGTTGAGGTCTAAAATGGGCCTCCTAAGGAAATTATAAAATAATAGTGGAAATAATAAAATAAGATTTGGTTACATCATCAAATTTTAGAGGGAAAAAAGAAAAAACTTATTTTTCAACTCTTATTTTCAACTTATCTCCCAAAGTTTTTACTCAAATTTCGAGTGGAAGTACTCGTTAGATGCAAAATTTAATTCCTCATCCAAGGAGTACCCATGTTGCATACTTTCGGTGGACCCTGCTACATGAAAAATAAGAAATACATGAAAAACATGATTGCAATTACCTTTTTTCATGTATTTCTCACTTTTCACATAGCAGGGTCTATCGAAAGTATGCAACATGGGTACTCCTTAGATGAGGAATTAAATTTTTCATCTAACGAGTACTCCTGCTCAAAATTTGAGTAAAAATTTTGGGAGATAAGTTGAAAATACGAGTTGAAAAAGTAGTTTTATTATTTTATTATTTTTTAATATTTTTATCCTTTTACTTCAAAAATGGTGAATCATCCCCCATGGTTGACATCATCATCTTGAATCTTATTGGTTCTTATAAATTTTATTTTGGTTGTACATTTTTCTTAGGAGGCCCATTTTAGACCTCAAAATTCCCCTAATGAAATGGATTCATACTCCTCCACCATTGCATCAATCGAAATTGGCTACTACACTACTTCCTAAAAGGAAGATGGTTCAGTTACAATACATTTTCTCATAAGAGCCATGTATCCAGTAACTCAGCCAAGAGACTGTCTCTGTCTGCACTATGAAGTAGGGGCTCCTACATTCTCTACAACATCAAGTCCCAATATATTAGCTTCCATCGTGTGCCTTCTATCATTTCTAATGGATGGCTCTACATGAGTGTTTTCCTCCACTCCATGAACCTCCTCATGTGGTTGATCCAAATATTGAGACTCATCCTTGGGAACCAATAGTTCCTCCTCTGCATGCAAGTTCAAATCCCTCTCATGGGACAACCGCATGGCTTTCTCCTCATCGAATTTGATATCCCATCGCACAACAATCATTCTGTTGTTTGGAAAATAAATATGATAGCTATGGGGTGTTTCAGTGTACCCCACAAAAATCCCAACCTCAGCTGTTGTTTCCATCTTCTTTTTGGCATCCTTGGTCACATGCACATAAACAGATGAGCCAAAAATCTAAAACTGTGAAAATCAGGTTTCTCACCACTGAATGCCTCTTCAAGTGTACTCATGACAAGTACTCTATGAGGAAAATGGTTTTGAACATGTACCATTTTATTTCATGCTTCCACCCACAAATTCATTAGTAGGCCTTGATCATGCAACATAGCTCATGTCGCACCCACAATAGTTCAATTCTTCCTCTCCGCGACCCCGTTGTATCATCGGTTATGAGGCACTATGAGTTTCCTTCGAATTACTTCTTTGATGTAGAATTTATTGAATTCGTTAGAGATGTATTATCCACCATTATCACTCCTAAGAGCCTTCACTTGCTTCCCCGACTCTTTCTCCACCAATGCCTTAAACACATAGAACTTAGAGAATGTTTCATATTTCTTCTGCATGAAGAAGATCCAACACTTATGACAAAAGTCATCAAAAAATATTACATAGTACTTATGTTTTATTATTGAAGCAACAGAGAAAGGACCACACACATTTGTGTGAAATCTCTCAAGGATCTCGGAAGCTCGATTTTCCTTCTCATGAAAGGTGGCCTTTACATATTTTCCCATATTACATCCCTTACATGTGTCTATCTGCCCCAGTGTACCCCTAGGAAGACCAGTAGAAATATGTTGCATAAATTTCAGCACTCCATGGTGAAGATGGCCCAATTTCCCATCCCATAATTCACCCTCATCCCAGCTCACCACTTGATCTGCCTTGGCCATGATTTTTTTGTAGCCATATCCCTCCATCTTGTAGAGATTATTAATTTGAATCCCTGTCCTCTTGGCTTGTCTCGTTGTTTTATGTCGCAGGAAATGTTTTCCATCACTAAAAACAACATCATAGCCTCTATCCTCCAACATTTCAACTGAGACCAAATTTTTCTTCAGACCTGGTACATGCATTACATATTTTAATTGAAAGGGTTTACATGAAACTGTCTGAAAGGTAATGGTACCAATCCTGGTAGCACTGTATTGTCTATCGTTGCCCATTTCAATATGCATCTGGAGATATTTATCCTCCAAGTCACTAAAAATTTCCTTATCTCCCGTCATGTGAAAGGAAGAGCCACTATCCAAATACCACACAGATCCCAATGCACTGGACACCATGCATGCGATAAATGATAAGTCAAGCTAAAATTGTGAGTCAAGGGCCTCACCAACTACATATCCTTGAACCTTCTTGTTATTCTTCATTTGTGGATAGTTAGTAGCAAAATTCATATGCTCTTTATGGTGAAAACCCTTCACCTTGGACATGTCTTACTTCTTTCCATTCTCGGACTCATATTTAGAATGGAATTTCTTCCTCTTCCCCTTCCTTTCCTTGGAAGCCAATGCACAATCCTTTTCATCCTCATTCTTAGATGAATATCCATCTCTGGTGTTTCTTTTGAACTCCTCCTGCACCAAGTCCGACCACAGTCGTTCCTAATCTGGAAATTTTTACATTCCATTGACAGAGTCTTGATAAATATGCCAACCCTTGGGAAGCCCTAAGAGAGCCAAGCTCACCAAATCATCATCAACAATTTTTATTCCATTGCTCTCCAGTGCATCATAACATTGGACAAACTTTGTTAGATATTTTGGAATGGTTTCACCCTTTTCCATCTTGATCTTCCTGAGTTTATCTTTGAGTGCCAATTTCCTATGATCGATGATGCTATGGAAAAGATCCGTAAAATTCTTCCACATTGCATATGGTGTGGCTTTCCCATGGAGGCTTGAGACAATGCCGTCTTGTACTCCCTCCAACAAGTTGCTCCTCACCTTTTCCACTTTCTTTTGCCATGCATCAATATTTGCAGCATCTGCCCGAATGGCTTTAGGAGCACCATTGTCAGTGAATTCCATCAAGCCATTGTCTTCGAGTGCTGCCTCCATCCCGTCCTTCCAAGAAATATAGTTCGAGCTTTCGTCAAGTGCATACTCTAACCTGAAGCCATTGAAAGCCATTTCGATCTCAAATTAGGTGTAGCACCAAGAAATTCATTTTGAAAATTCAAATTCTATCCAATCACAAACTTAGCTCCTGCTTCACTTCTGCAATTTCCTGTGCTCCAATACAATGTAGAAATTATAAAACATGCATGTATATCTTGGATTCACCCTATCTAACAATGTACTAAATTTAAACACTGAATCACTTCTACAAATATTTTGCGTAATTAAAATAAAAATCGCTAATAATATGAACATGAAGAAAGATCAATCACACACAGCACAAATAATTTCCTGGGGAAATATTACAGCTAAAAACTCCACTATCTTCTATTGTATATTAAGCATGGACCATGAAACAATTACATACAAAACTCTTCTCACAAGAGCCCTCCAGTACTCAGCTAATTGTCTCACACTGTCATATGCAAAACTTACCAACACATAACCAATTCTTAGCCTGCAGACAACCTGCCTTGTTTGCACAATCCCTAATGGTAAAAATCCCTAAAATATAGGAACTCTTACCTACCTTTACTGCACAAGTATCATGGGCACTCCAATGGGTTTTTTTTTGCATGTGTGCAACCCAATAATCATACAAGTGATAGTCAACTTCCCTTTCACCTAGAACTCAACTGGGTCTCCACTGGATCTGAAATGCATGCAGCTAATAATAGTAAATCCTTAGTTTCATGTGAGATCACTAATTGTGAATTAATTAACATTTAATTCACTATATCTCTCACTAGTGTATCTTTAGTTACAACTAGCACAACTGAGTTTAACTCACTTAAATGAGTTAAACTATTTACAACTTGCATTCACTAATGCACCACCGCACTTCAAACTCTATTACAACTAGAATTACTGTGCATGCCTCACCAAATACCTCTAACTTGAAATCCACTAGCTAACTAAATTTATCACTTTAAGTTAACTGATTCAAGTCCACATTGAGAATATATTACAAATTAATGTCTATACTAATTAAGGGATAATCAAAATAGACATGCACCAAAAAATAGCACTCTAGGCCCCACCCTAGTCTGGGTGCTTAATGCACTAGGCGTTGGTGCTGAATTTTCTTTTTGAATCTCAACATAAAGAAAAAAATTATCCTTGTCGATCTCCTCGACGTTGAAAATTGTGTTGGGGTTTTGAGGAGGCCTCTTATATATAATATTGTTCCTTCTAAAGAAATGTTTTTGGGGCTCTCTACTTGAGGCAACATCACTTTTCTTCCTTTTCATATCCGAGACTTCATTCGTTAGGAGTTTTAGAGATTGAAAAATAATTTCGAAGTCGAAGGGGCCTTCATCTCTGTCTCCAGGATTACTAGTTGAAGTTTGCGACTTCTTGTCGGTGGCATTGGGATCATCGTAATTTTCATGATCCATGACCCCTATGGAGAGAATATATTTCTCAACGAAAAGGTTCGCCATGAAATTTTCAGCTAGGGTGACCATGGATTCACGTTTAATGAACATACCGATGTATCATAGAAGAGCCATCATGTAATATTCTATGGTGATGGAATCATCAAGGACCATGTTCGGGGGGGACTTATTCAGGATAACAATGAATCGCTGATTGAAATCTTTAACCTTTTCCTTATTTTGAAATTTCAACGTACTCAAATCCATGAGGAGCATAGAAGGGGTCTTATTCTCTAAGAACTTCTGAAGGAAGTTCCATCAGAACTCTTCCCACGTCCGGATGGAAGCAACAAGAAAATAGAAATACCAGGTAGCGACCTTGTTTTCCAAGGTATGTGGAAAGAGAATGCATTGTATGTATGTACCTCATCATCTGCAAGGAGAGGTATAAGTTACTTGTATTATTTTTAGCTAATATCCCCCTCTCAGGGTCGAAATTTGGTAAGTGTTTCTCAAGGTGTCGGGGCATGTTGTGGAGGGGGCCTCAGATGCCTATAGGGGACTGCACCATCCTAACCAAGGGTTATAGTTTGTTAGCTCTCATTAGGGGTCAAATCATGAGATATTTGGTTTTACCTTCAGATTTTCTTCTAGCGCCCAACCTAGAAGTGTCTCCATCATGTTGTGAATGCATATTATCATCTTGAGGAACCCTCAGATTTTCAATATCCCTGCAGTTCCTGAGATTTCTGAAACCACTAAAATTCCTGTGGAAACGAAACGATCGTTCATTTTGAGGTTGGTTAATGTTGTGTGATTGATAATTATTTTGATTGTTCCCCTGAGTTATGTTACCCTGACCCCTTATCAGACCCCTCCCCAGTGGGTCCTTTGTCCAGATTTCTTCAAGAAATGGTTGGTTATTCAGGGGAACGATATCTTGCCGGATCAGATTGGGGACCCTAGTAGAGATTCTCCTCAGATCCTCCATTTGAAATGTAGGAGGAATTTTGGGGCCTTCAAAATATATTCACTTGACTGCATCCACATTATCTTCTAGCATTAGATTTATAAGTTGGGGTACCAAATTCACTAGGACACCCTGATGAGTTTTCTTCAAATCATAGGTATGTAGGTTGGGTAGTGAGCTTGTGGTGGGGAGGCTCTAGAGACCCGTGATGAGTTGACGGCCGAGTGGATGTAAGGCTCTAAATTGAACAGCTGTGACATTACAGAATGAGGAATCATTCTCGTGAGGAGTATCCTCAAGGGGTGGAGCTCTCGCGTTATCGATCTCGAGATCTCCAAAAGATAGACCCATGAATGGGTGTTAGGGGATTTGCAGAAGAGCATTAGTAAGTCGTTGGGAAATTTCTGTGTAAGGGAGTGCATTAGTACCTGCCATTTTGGCCCTGCTTTTAGCACCAAATATGTTGACGGTTGAAAATGTATCGCCAACAGTGAGGGGATCTCCTCGGTGAAACGTCAAAATCAGACTCTACACCGTTTTTTTTGGGGATCCCATCTGGTATGTAGGCCTAGTTTCCATTAAGGTGGTGGATATGGTTTCTGGACAATGAGGGGACTCACTTAAAGGATAATTCATTGTTGTTGGACAAGCACAAGTCAGTGATTGACAAACACAATGTGCGACAGAAAATACCATGAATAACAAAGCGAAACTTAAAGCATGAAACTTACGAAAAGCATTGTTAGTAATAATTTACCAAGACCATACTTATAACAATATTCACTTAACGTATTAGAAATAGTTCATGATAGCTAAGCATTTCATTCATAACACATGCATATCCTAATAAATATTTAAAGAAAATATCGAAAAGTGGTTCATGAACATAACTTTAGAGTGAAAGCATCATATACAATCCATATGTTGCAAGGCAGCTTATAACACAAGGAGAAACATGAGTGGAACAATGCACCAATGCTAGAAGAAGCATTCATTCATTTGAAGAGACCATATTCATAACATAATCCCACATGATACTTCTTTCAGATTCAATAGTTATATCCAATGGCACTTATTTGTATTCATCAAAAGGAATACATTCAATAAGAAGAAAATTATCTCTCTCAAAAGTCCACAAAACCCAAAAGCCCTTAAAAAATTTCCCAAAGTTGTACATATAAAATTAAGTGACTCTTGGATTTACCATGACCCTTTGTCTCCCCTGACTCTTGGACTGACTTGCGACTGGGGTTCATTTGTAATTGGGGGTCACTTGTGACCTAGGGCTCACTTGCTACTTGAGAAGGCTTTTGACTTGGGGAGGTCACGACTTAGGGAGGTTGCGACCTAGGGGTTTTACAATCATCTTCTTAGTGAGTTGATGCGTAAGAAAAACCAGACACCTTTCCTGTGCATCGGTCCTTTAGCAATGAATGAGTGATTGATAGGGTCGGAGTATCAACTCGTAACAACTCTTTGAGGTAGGTATTCCATGCCTTATAATCGGAAGCTACCAGGGCCAACTGGGGCATATCTTCTGCGTGTCTATGCAAGAATTCCAAGGCATCTGGGATCAAAGTGCCTCTTTTTGTGGTGATCTGATTGATAAAGTAGCCAGCTTTGTGTAAATCTTGACCGAATCCATTATATACTGTGTGATATTCTCTTTGTTTAACTGTAGGTCATTTGAGTTTGGCGCAAGATTGATTGGGTCGATAAATACATGGATTCCCGCAGTACCTCCACCTGACTCTTTTGATCTTTAAATGTTCCCATGAAGGGAACACGATGGACTTTGGGAATCGAATCTATACTGCGAATGAAGTGATCATAGGTGGAAATGAATTTGTCGACGTCCTTGTATAACTTATCTTGGGATTGGATCCTCATACACAACTGCACTTTATCATTTTGGGTGGTGATCCATTCTTTCTTGGGAAAAGTTTCCAGAGCCTCAGGATAATTTTTTTCACCAATCCAAGATGTTATCAAGTACTATCAAGGCTTCTTTCAATTGGGTAGACTTCTTCCTTGTGTCCATTCCTATCCTTGCTACAGAGTTAACCGCTTGACATAGGGTTATCATCTGTTCTTAGATTCGTATCATAGTTGCACCTAGAGTGTTTGTTGTACTATCAATGGCTGCTTTTAGTTCACTTACGTGAGTGGGTGTTAGCCATAGTGCATGGTTCTTTGCCTCTGGGACCTCTTTTCTTCTTCTGCTTTGGTAAATTTTTATTCAGCAATGCAAAGTTTTTTCTCTAGTTCTTCTATCTACCTGCTTATCCTTCCTACGTTTAGCTCGGTTGCAAATGTGAAATAATTTCTAGTTGAAGCTATCATTCCTGGGTTTTTTCTAGTGCCTAGAACTATGTACTTTTCCATCGTCACTACTAGAGGTTCTATTGGGTTCATGGCAAGGTAATTTATTCTTTCGTGCTCTATATTATGGATCAACTGGTCATAGGAGAGTCGCATTAAGTCCATCACCTCATCTTCCCATTCCTCCAAAATTTCTAGCTCCGAAATGGGCATATGACTTCCTATGATAGGATTAACTAGGAGAACCTCAAATGGAGGTAGATTTTCACATTCACCAAGGTGTAGTTGTTGTGTCCCAACTGTTTAGGTGCTTTTCCTAGCTTCCTCTTGCTATCTCTTGGCTTCTTCTTCTTTCTCTTTTCTTTCAATATCTTCTCTCTCTTTATCGTGCTCTTCTTGTATCCTTTTCTCTTCTTCGGTAGCTTGTTCTTGCCTCTTCTTCTCTTCTTCCTATTTTATTTTTTGTTCTTCACCCACCTTCTACTCTTCTTCCTTTTTCCTTGCTTGTTTCTTCCTTTTTTTGTATTCTTGCTATCTCTCGCTCTCCTCCTCTAGTTGTTGACTCAACGTTTCCTGGGTTATTTTAGGTAATTCTTCCCTTTTCTTCTTGAGTTATTTCTTTTTCCTTGCTAGAAAAATGTTTCATTATTCCAAAGATTCATCATTCTCTTCTTCATTGACACTATCTTGGGAATTAATGATCATGGTGTTCTTGGGTTTCTTTGTTTGGGAATAGGAACCCCCTGCATCCATCCTTTTCTTCATAGCTATGGATTTGTGCTACAAACTCAAGTTTTCTTGGGAATGTTCTTTTGGTTCTTCTTGTCCTTCAGGATCTTCACTTGGACCTAATTTCCTGTTTGCATTATACCAGTTCCTCACTTCATCTTCTCGAGCTGACTCCATGTTTTGATAGGACTAATTAAAGTTGGACTGCTTGCGGTGAGCTGGAATTACCCTTTCTAGGTCATAGGACTCAAATTTCAGGGGAACTATATGAAAAATATTCATTTGCTCAGATTCAACTTCTACATCTCTGAATTCTTTTACTCTATAGGCTCTGATGGTCAGTGGGAGGTTCGACCATGATTTATTCTTGCCTTTTCTCAACGTCTTAGAGAAACCATTGGTAATTTGATGGCACACTTCCTGTAATAGTAGCTTGTCGGTAAAAAACCTTGGAAATGCATGGGGCACTTTGAATGATACCAAAACCTTGATGTAAGTGCTTTCCTATGTTGGGAAAAAATGTGCTACCTTGACCATTTTCTCCTTTTTCTCGTCGAAATGCAAGGTGTATGTTCTCTGTGAAATAGTAGGTAGAGTGGGGTGATAAAGGATTATGATATTATGTTAATGTCATACTTGAACCGAGAGTCCAAGAATATCTTTATATCCTTGTGGACAGGCCCCCCAATTACCGCGTCCCAGTTTTGTGGCCATTGTTCAAAACACCATCTAGTAAAAACATCATCAAATAGGTATGAAGCCTGTAAAACTATGATGCATATCCCTCAGAAAATTTTGCCGCAGATATATTTGCGCTTAAGGCCGATGTTATCAAGTGGACCCAATTAAATATCGTCCCATGGGTGGTGACCTCGTGCATTATGGGGACCCATGTTCCATTAAATATTTTGACGTCTACTCTCTCATATATCTGACACATCATGGCTGCAATGAGTTGATAGAATTTCTTAAGGACCTCCATTTTGTATTCTTGGTCCTATTATCCCTCGAAATTAGAGGGATCTTGCCACCATGTCCTCACCATGTCCTGAACTGGGACTTCATGTGATGCTAACCACTTGACATTGAAATATTCTTTCTTATATGGCAGGTCATAATATACTTTGACATATGTGGCAGAGATGTTAGTGAACAACTTCCGGGTGTGATCCCTTACAACCTAACGTTTGGGATCCATTTTTTGAAAGATCCAGTCGATGGCCTCTGTGCATGAGAATATTGGAGGGTGTGTTGTGACATGGTGGAGTTTTTATCTCTTTATGTTTAAGTATACTGAAAAATCATGTCGGTCTTCTAGAATGTTTGGCCTTTCGAACTCATTGTAGACATCATAGCATTCCATCTTGGTATTCCTACTAAAAAAATGAGCTATGTCGTTGTAGATAGGTGCTAGTGCTGAGGGTGGATCATTTTTCAGTATATTGATTTGTAGGCTCTTGTGTTGTCTTCGGACTATTACAGATGCCATATTTCCTGAAGCAGAGGAGATTGAAACAATCAAGATGAGCTTCTATGTCACCTAGCATGTTCAAGAAAATATCAAATGATAATACATATGACATGGATGAAAAAATATGATAGTGGCAGTAACCAATCCAAGCTTCCTAGTGCCCGGGTAGGTCTGGGTCCCTGAGTTACCAACAAGAAAGGTCAAACAGAGAAGTATTTTGGCAGTTGTGACTAGTGCAACCTACGTGGTTGGTTGCAGAGGTCGAAAAATGGGTGTTTCATGACTTTGTGACTGGGTCACACAAGTATCGAAAAAATGGAGATTTTTGACCTTGCAATTGGGTCATAGGGTCACACAGGTCACAGGGATTGGAAAAATGGAATTTTTCGACTTTGCAACTAGGTTGCGGAGTTGTGAGGTCATGAAGTAGTGCTAGGGAACTTGCAATAGAAATTTCTAGGTACGACCTGTGCCCGAAAGTGGAAATAATGAAGGGAAATTGATAAAAAACCATAGCTTTGTCTGGTCCTGTGTTCTGGGAAGAGAGGAAAAGTAGGAGCCAAGGTTGGACCAAATGTTTTGGGCCAAATTGGGTAGGAGAAAGAGGCTTGGTGAAAGAATGGGGAAGAAAGGGAAATGAGGATGCTCAGGGTAATAACAAAAGGAGTTAAAGGGGTAAATAAGTGGACCCCTAGCTAAGGTGAGAGTGAATCAGGGGCATGCTAGCACATATGATAGTAAACGAAAGTTACTGGAGGTTATGACTACTTACCTGAATGAAAACTATCTCCAATTTGGAAGTCAAATCACTTTGGAAGCTCCATTGTGTAGGTCGAATGTGACTAGTGCAACCCTTATATATATTAAAGGGTTGCATATGCGAGTAAAAAATGTTGTCATAGGGTCGTTGGGTCGCTAGATTGCAAGTTGGAAACTCTCGGTGAATTCTCCTGGCATGAATTATGCGATTGTTGCGACTCGGTGACCCATGCTCGCTAGGTCACATGGGTCGCACTGCTGGTTTTTGATAGGGTGATGCAAACTTGCGACCTTGTCTCCTTGAGACCTTATGTAGGTCGACAGGTCGCTAGGTTGAAATAGTCACAAATTACCTATTTATAAGGGAACAACAACCTTGTGACTTGGGGACCCGAGGAGGTCGTTAGGTCGCAAAGTCGTGAATGGTCAAATTTCGTGAGGGTTGTGACTCTGTGACTATACTTTGGGAAAAAGGAGGGAAAGACCATATCAGACCATTGACGATGTTATTAACTATTTTTTACTCAAAAGTGACTAGGCACGGGGAATGCCCCTCGGCCGTAAAAGTTTCCTTAGGGATGACCCCATTATTATGGATCTCATCAAAAGTGTAGGGGTGCAGAAATTTTACACTGGTACGAAATTTTGGAAGGTAGTTATAGTAGCTACAACACAACCATCATAGGAGCACTCGTGAAAATAGTAGATTGGGTGCCTGAAATAACATGGAAGAGAGGTTGAGGGAGTTTCAGGTAATCTAGTAGGGGGTTTTATGTAATCTGTGAGGATGGCTTCAATGGTAATGACATGGGAAATCTGCATAAAGTGGAAATTGGATATGTCAAAAGTAGTTTGTAAAAATCCTTAGCATCGTCAATCAATTAAAATTCTAGGGTACACAAGGAACGAGATTCATCTTCTAGTGATAATTTTAGAAGTGGTGATAAAGATCCAAAAGGTATGGTATCCCAACTATTCTGCCTTTATCTCTATTAAAAAATACTTATTCATTATTTTAGTCCTTGATCCCCCTTTTTAGAATGATAAATTAACTTCTTTAGTGGTCTTCTATTAGTGTAGCCCCTCATAAATACTATTATCTGGTATGGGTTTTCCTCTTTTTGATCTCAATTATTCTCAATATTATGACGTTTTATCAACTGGGGTTTAATGATGGTTATTGTCAGACCAATAGTTTCCCTAATGCTATTTGATATGTCTCGTGCCAGTACCTCAACTTTTCTTGGGAAAAGGTCCAACCAAGTTGAAGCGAGATCGAAACCCTAGTTGATAACACAAATTTTCACATTTAAAACATGAATTATTATGCTAGTACGCGGGTAAGAGGAAAAAGGTGGTTACTTAGGAGCTTGTAATTGATATGGGAAATCATGGATTTGAATTTTATGTGTTGTTCAGATTATAAGATGTATCAATCATCCTCTCCCTCTCTCCATCTTTGTGTCCCCATCTCACTGTCTTATCCTTCTCTCCCACTCTCTCTCACTCTATATTTCAAAATTTTAAAATACTTTGACAAATAAATTTTTTTTTTTTTTTCTTGATCTAACCCCTGGGGAATTGAAAATTGAATCTCTTTCTTTACACATGACTTCAGAACAAAGCGATTATCAATTGTGCTACACCTCATGGGCTTGCCAATTAAAATATTATGTTTAATTTTGTTTTTTTTTTTTTTAATTTTGATGTCATACAACAATTTAATTTTTTTATATAATACACATTTAAAATGAAAGAATTAAAATGTGAGTTGTAAATTCACCTGGAGGGAAAATTATAATTTTCCATGTAAATATTATCTAAAATTTTCAAAAATATTAATGTTCCAGCTACCTTCATAAAAGATACATAGAGTATATCCTATTATGTTATATTTGTAAAAGAATTAGGTTAAATAAAACTAACATATATTGAGTGAGCTTGCATGACTCTTTTTCTGTTAATGGTAAACTCTTTCACTAATTCCTATGGGATATATCAACCACATTTATTAATGTGGTTGTGCCAATGTATATTATAATATAAGAAATTCTACATTATATTAAATTTAATAATATTATATTAATCGAAAATTAATAAATTTAATATTAACATTAAAATATATTAATATAATTTCATAATTTAATTTAATAATACTAATATATTATTTTAATTTTAATATTCGATTTATTGCGGTTTTTACCTGGCATTATAAAAAAAATTGTAATAAGATTTGGAGTTTTAAAATGGCTAAAATTATATATATATATATATATATATATATATATATATATATATATATATATATATATATATATATATAAGGGCTCGATTGAGTCATAGTGCTTGAAAGAGCTCCCGTTAACCACATAAATGGATTGATCGAGGATTTACGAAACCCTCAATAGAGAAACTTAAATTTCAAATTTACATGCTCGATCAAGCCTCTTAAGTCCTAAAATTAGTTATTTTAACACCCCTTCTGCAAAAATTCCTGCAACTCCATTTTTTATCCTAAAGCACTTAGGGATAAATTTTTCCACACATGGCGGAGTTTATCACGTTGGATTCATGAAGGAATCCTTTATCCAATGGCATATGAATTTCAAATTTTTGAATTCATATCATTTTTTTCATCTAATTTATTTTAAGCATATGCTTGAATTTTTTCAACTGTTTTAAAGAGGTTGAATAAAAAATTAATATCATAAAATATACAGAACAATTTTTTTTTCAAAAACTACCGCTATCTTAGTTTATGAGTCGTCTTCGAAACGGTACTTTTTGTTTTTCAATTTATTGAAATAGTTGAAAAAAACCTTACGTGAAAACATGAGTCTACAAAATCCAATTGAAATATTACTTTGCCAACTTTAAAAAATAATAAAAAATATATTTTTGCATAAAAACTAAATTTTTAATATGAAAAACTTAGCTCTCTCTATGTAGATCCTGCTCACACACACACACACACACACAGATATATAAATTACACATTTTTGACTAATTTATGCTACGTGACCACACACATACCTCTTAATATGTGTGAAAATTTGCGAGGACGAGAATTTTATTTAATGGAAAATTGACATACTATACAACACTATATATTTTTGTAAAAAATATCATTTGGAAAACAACATAATTCTCGACAATTTATATTTTTACTATAAATAAAAGTTCACAATGCTTACATGAATTTTGAGCGTTTCAATTTGATTAAAGAGGAAAAATTTGAAATTTCATCGCCACATTTGGCCCAAAAGTGTAACCCATCTTAATCCTTTCACCCTTCATAATTATGGTTTTTCAATTTGGGAATTTTAGATTTAATGGGTTTGTGTACTTACTATATATAGGGTATTTGAGATATAATGTAGGGGAATCAATTATTGAATTAGATCCAAATCTTGTTGGCCCTCTCCGTTTGTTTTTAAAACAACTAAACGTTGTGTGGTGCACCATCTGTAACATAACGCACTTATGTATTATAACACTTTTGATTCTGTCAACTATGTTCATTGTTTCTCCTCGTGTAATATAACACACTGGCACATATGTTCCTAATAGCACTGTTAAATCATTGTGGTAGGTTGAGCCTTATAAATCACACTGTTGACCCTCTCTGATTTAAAAAAAATGACCATATGTTTCACGGTGCACCCTATGTAACATAACACATTAGGGATACCTCAGTAACACAACACACTAGTATATTATAAATTTTTTTATTTTGTCGAGTATTTTCATCGTTTCTACTATCGTAACATAACTCACTAGCTTGCTTGTTCCTAACAAAATCACTAAATCATTTTGTTTTATTTAGCCTTATAAATCACACTGTTAGCCCTCTCCTTTAAAAAAAATGGCTATATGTTGCGCGGTATGTCCTCTATAATATAACACACTGGGGCTACCAAATTAATTCAACACACTGGTATATTATGACACTTTCGATTCTATCCATTATGTTCATCGTTGCTCCCAGTTTAATATATTATGCACCAGCACGTCTATTCCTAATGTCACCGTTAAATTAATATGGTGTATTTATCCTTAGAAAGAACACCATTCTCCTTTAAAATCAATTTTTCGTGACGATGATGAAAAATTAAAATCCCAGTGATTTTAATCTTACAAACACACCGATGCGTTGATTTAGATAAATGCACTTGATACCAGAGCTGTTTTTGGTTGAAAATTATTTGATTTACTTGTAAAATATATATAATGGCTTATGTATTGAATGGTACAGGTTGAATATTGATAAAAAATTCCTTAGGTCTCAAGTAACAAAAACATTGATCGACACAATGACAACACATCAAAAAAATTAGAGAAGGAAAGTTCATTGTAAATTCTTTACAAAATTAAAATGTTTGAACAATAAGTAAGTTTAACTCAAATTTATTAGTTTTTGTGTGTCGTGTAGAGCCAAGAAATGAAGAGGGTTGATAATATTATTTCTAATTTAAGTGCAAAAGATCATAAAATCCGAATAAATTTATTTTTAAATGATGGATTGGGTGAATGAAAAAATAATAATATACTTAAGAATATTAGATAAAATATTTAAAACAATCTATTAATTCATACAAATATTTCAGTAAAATTGGAAACTTTTTATTACAAGGACATCATTAGAATTTATTTTTTTAGTTATTTATAAATTCTAGATCGACTATTTTATTCCAAATTTAATGATGTTCTACAGGGAGAAACAACTAATGAAACTATCAATGTCGTTCTAAGGAAAGAAAAAATATGGAACATGTAAACGACGATGAATTGGTTCTTATCTCATCTAGAGTGGTGCTAGAGGCTAATGAAAAGGGGGGAATTTTTACAAAACTATGAGGGATTGAGTGGAACAAATGCATAGACATACTTTCCACTTACAATACAAAAATAAATGCAATTATTCTTAGAAGAAAATTATATCTAAACTATACGAAGTGTTTCTAGAGCAATGGTGAATGAGACATGTGAGACTTGCAATAGAAAAAACATACAACAACAAAAAATAATGATTCAAAAGGTAATATTCCTAATTGTATAAAATGATTTTGTAGAATTATATGTATACATTACTACAAACCATTAATTTATTAATATCGATTTTTATATATTTATTTTTCATATATCATTATAAAAATAGTTTATTACTTTTTTGAGGAAGATTATGAGAATTCCAAATGATCAATGCGCTAGTATACAAAACACACCATTAGGAATGTCATATCTTGATAACAACATGATTCAAATGTATGTGATCATGATTGAGTTTGTACATATAAAATAATAATTTATCATTAAATATTAATTTTCAAGTATTTCTTGTAGAAAATAAAACAAGATGGAAGTCATTCAACACATAAAACAAGACGACAAGGAAGAAAGTGTCTGATTTCAAAGTTTGTGAGTAATTGCTAATATTTAATTATAACAACTCAAGGTTTCATTTTTGTATATTTTAAGTTGTTTTTCAACAACCATCCTTGAATGTCTTCAAATAG
Organism: Pinus albicaulis; assembly: GCA_034641835.2. Lineage (NCBI taxonomy): Eukaryota > Viridiplantae > Streptophyta > Pinopsida > Pinales > Pinaceae > Pinus > Pinus albicaulis. The sequence continues at coordinate 745,106,903 of CM076569.1, read as the reverse complement.
TTACTAACATACAAAGAAGAGCCATCAGAAGAATTGATTGACATTGGGTTAAATAATGGTTGTGAGTATATGTGTGTATATCAAAAATTTACTATGGAATTTTTAAGTATATTTTTTGTTTTACTTCTCTGAGTTTCTAATTGATAGAACAAAAAAAAACCTTTATATTAAATATATGATTTATTATGGGGTAGAAAACTTGCAGAAAACAAAGTGTGTAACTATGCCAATAGAATAATTGTTGAAAGAAGACATGAGATTTGGTTTTGAAAGAATGTGTATAATTAACGAGTCACTTCCTGCTATGGTGCATTGTTTTTTGATCTACATTGATGTATAATTTTTATTTCAATTTTCATTATTCTCACCAATGTAGGTACACTCATTACACTTATTTTTATGATTGCAGATGGAACAATATCAGGAAGATGAAAACAATCGATGCAATCAACAAAATATTCCCCCAAATAACCAAAGTCATCGAAGTAGCTCAAGCAGTTACAACAGTTCCAACGAAGAATGTTGATCTATTTTGATATCAATGAAAGCTGTTTTACTTTTTTGAAATATTTGTCTGTGAAAATCACACATTTTGTTTAATGTAATCATAGACATTGTGTCCCAATTCAATGATAAGGGTTTACTAATAACAATCCATCTATGCATGAAAAAGAGCCTCTTATTGATATATATTAAAAAACATTTTAATTTATTCTATTGTGTTATCCAATGTCACTATGAAATGACACCATTGATTAAATATATGGATGATTACATATTATAATGAAGAGATGTGAAATATGGTAATATAACAAATTAATCCAAAAATCATATAAAAATGCACTAATAAAATATTAATTTATATGAATACTGTTATAAGATATATGTCATTTTGTCAATGAATAACGAATTTAAAAAAATACAATAATTTCCCTTTGAAAGGTTGATGTCTCAAAAAACGAGAAAATATCATTAAAAAACAACAGTGCATCGATAAAATAAAAACACTCCGATGCTTTATTTTAAGTAAAAGCATCGTGACGTCATATTTTAGCATAACAGGAGCCTTTTCGGAAAATAAGAGCATTAGGGCTTTTATATTTGCAAGCACCGTAGTTTTTTCTAATTAATGCCCTGATGCATTGTAACTCATTCACGAGTTAATTCATAGAAATAACACCCTCGATTCTACAAAATATTATTTTCATTCCTGGTCCACTATTAAAATTAACAACACTAGAACCTATATTAATAAACACATTGGGGTTTTTATGCAAACAAGACTTTCGTTGTTGTGTTTTAAAGAAAAAGCATCGAACGTGAATTATATTTTCATTCCTCGAATTCGTTCCCTCAACAAAGAATGACCAAGTGATTTTTTATATAAGCACCAACGAAATATACATTTCAAGATCTAGTGCTCTTTACGTTGAATGCACCAATTTTTTTTTGTTATAAGCACAACCAAGGTGGTATACATTTTGGGTTTTGGTTTTGTTTCTTCTAAATTCCTCGGTGCTTTTAATTTTGTTTGAAGCCTGGTGCATGCTTATAAGTATCACGTCGGTGCTGCTTATTCCATAAAACACACTCAGAAAAAAATAAAAATAAATAAATAAATAGATAAAAATAAATAAATAAATAGATAGATAAAAATAAATAAAAAATAAATAAAAAACACCCGCTAAAACATTCTATCATCCATAATATTTCATTTGTGATGAAGTTTTATTATAATCTCCACTAAAACATCCATTCCCACAAACATATGTTTTAGCGAATGTTTTTTTTGACAATTGTTTCCAATTTTATAACAGTAAATATCTCCATTATAACCTTTGTTACAAGGTATTTTACTTGTAGTGGTTTTAAAATCATTTTGGTTCTAGCTGATATTGGATGGTAGCCTTCACATTCCTTAGAAAAGGAGAGAGATCTTAACTAGTGAGGGGAAATGAGAAGGATAAAAATAATGCGTTTCTCTTTTCCATTAATGATTAAACATTGTGATACTAGGAGACTAGCAATGCCATGGGGGGGAATGAGAAAACATTGGCTACTCATAAGGAGAATGAGAATGAAAAAAAATAAATAGATTTCCTTTTTAATTTATGTTAAATGGAAAGGATAGAGAGACATAAACCCCAACTTTTTCTTATGGGAGATTTCCATCAATGTTGAAGAAGAAGATTGTTGGAATTTTTATGGTGGAAATTCATATTATTGTGTTGGAGTTGATGTCAACGTCAATGAATGGATGCCAACCTTAGTGCATGGATGAAATTATTGTGCCAAGGGATATTTTTGACATGGTTATGTTGACCTTGAATGGGAGAATTCTCAGGAAAAGTGTTATGCACACGTTGATGTCAATGGAAGCATCCAATTGGTGTGTGTGATATTTAGTTGAAAACCATCACACTTGAAGTATAAGTAAGGAATCCTTAGAAACATTATAAATATGATTGGTGGGTTTGTGGGTCATTGATTTTTTTCATTTAAGGTGAATTGTATACGACAAATCAAGTTGAGTTCCCTCACAAAGTCCATGGATGAATAGCCCTCAAAGAGACCTTTCCAATAGTGTATGGCACATGGGAAATCTCCCAAAAGTTAAGGAAATTTGAAGTTGGGTAGCGACTAAGGAAATATAATTAGGATCCCTAAGGAGTACTTATTTTTTGTTTAACTAAAGGGATAAAATCCAAAAAAATTGAACCCTTTGGAGGTTCAACGCTCATAGGGAGAACTGAATTTTCCTGTGACAAAAAGGTCAAAACCCTAATATGTCAGTTTGCATATTCAAGCTAGGTTTTGCATTCAGGGGTACAAATGCAAAAGGGTCCTAAACTTAATCTCGTGGTTAGAGTTCCAGTGTATTTAAGTTCCAACCAATTTAGGTGTTTGTTCCAGAAGTGTTGTAGTAAGAAAATAAAGGAAACACATGTGAAATCGGTCTTTCCAAACCATACATATTGCTAATGTGGTAGGAATACGAGGTCAATGAGGTGGCACTGATTCGACTAAGGTGATGAGATGATGTAATGGACAATGCAAATGTGCTAGGAAGATATGAAGTTTCTTAATGGTCAAGTGGTCTGAATCCATGTGACACATGGCACCACTCCTAGAGAACCACATGACAAGATGAAATCATCAGGACATAAGAGGTTTTATTATTTGATGATGTGGCATTAACTTTGGATTTATGTTAGTTGGTGGTGTTCATAGACGAGTCCCTTTGTTCTAGAATTCTCGAATTTATATTAAAGTTATTGGAATTATGGCTAATGTGTTGTCCTTGATGGAAACCTACTTGATAAATATGTCAACTTGATGGTATCGAGATGAGTATACAAGCTAGATTAGATGTGACAGAGAGAATATAAAAATGAATATTAGTTCAGAAATAGAGGGAAGTTAAAGGTGAAGTTTTAGAAAGTATACACGGGTCTTGTGACAAAAGGTCACATACATACATGAGTATGGTGAAGAAAAGTCACGTACAGTTTCTGAACCATGGTATCCTCAATACCAAGGGTCTTTACCATGGTATTGGCCTATAGTAATAAGCGCTAAAGCATATGTTTGATCTCGTCAAAGAATACCATCAACATTACAAATGGATTTTCCTAAGGTATTGGCTAAGGCCTAATCTATATAAGGAGATTGAGATCAAAATGTTAAGTTTATAATTTATGGGTTAGTGAATGATTCGATTTGAAACATGTTTGGACCAACGATAATGAAGGAGGTTCAGATCTAATAGATTTGAAAGCATAGTAGTGACTAATGAACATGCTTGCCTCATATTTTATGATGGGGACTAACAATGATAGATTTGTGATGGTAATGATACTATGATATAAACATGTAATAGTAATGGTGGGGAAGTATGTTTTGTGGTTGCAATGAAGGAATGATTCAATGTTTACAAATTTTTACATAGGCTTTCTTCTGAAATGTCACGTACATACATGGATCGACTTCTAGGTAGTTTCGTATACGTTCTGCAAAAGTTTAGAATCTATATGTAGGTATCAAATGAAGCACATACACACACTGTTGTGTTTTACAGGAGTTTTGTACACCTGCTAGGGTTTTGCAGTATGAACTGTTAATGATGTTTCATTAGTTCTATTATGATTGTATTTGTATGTCGATGATGTCCCTCTCATAATAATTTGTGTTTAACAATACTCGTTGGGATGAATTATTTATGGAATGATATGTTGACTAGGGATGACGCTATTGTGTGATGATTTGCATTTGGCTATGGGTTTAATATGTGTTTCAAGAATTGATTCAATGTGACAATGATTCATACTCAGTTTTTCAGTATTTGTGAGATCTGTAAGTAGGTCCTCCTAAGGAGAGACACCCACATATGCAGGTTTTATTTAAAAAAATAGAATATACAATTTGATGTATGCTTGATCAGGGTTTGTAGTGGGAAAAAACTGTTTCTGTGATGGGTAACAAATTTTGGCTTGGTATATTGATGAGTAACTGTGCATTAATGTGATATGTCCTGATTTATTTTGATCTAGTTTCGTTGGTTGCTATACTTGATTTAGATTCAATGATTTATCTGATGATTTATTTGTTTTCATAATAGTTGAGAGTGGATCTAGTTTGAAATATTCTGAAAAGTGATCCACAAAGAGTTGATGATGGTAGTCTTGAGAAAGGGGGTTGTATTTCCCTTCTAGTAGGAGCTAGAAAGTGAGAGAAGGTTGTAGCATTTTTTGGGTAGGATCCTACATGCTGGTTAGATTTTGTCCCATTAAAAACTTGTAATAAGAATCCTTTTTAATAAAATAACAAAAATACGACAACAACAATGGTTTTCTCCCACATTGGGTTTCCATAAAAAAATCTTGGTGTTCATATGGTTTTGTGTGTTAATGTTCTCTCTACTTATTAAATACTCATACTTAATTTTTAATTTATGAATAATGGAATAATGACACACTGATTAAAACCGCACAGGTGATGAAATTAATGATCAGATAATTTATCTAGATATATGTGGGTTTCTATAGTAACAATCACATACATTTTCTATTTTAATTTACAGCAGTTGCGCATAAAAATAAAAATAAGAAATTTAAATTGAAGTGTGTAAAATACACATTCACCCAATCCCCTTCTAAATATTTCTTGTAACAATTGGTATTAGAGAAGGTCCTTCAGAAGAAGCTTGATCACTTGAAGGGAGATTCATCAAGATGAGAAATCAAGAGGGAGTATCATCTATCTGGACACAATTATTTATGTATCAAACTTGATTTTATATAAATTTATAATGAGAGAATATCTATAATCACTTGGATTTTATTTTTGCGAAATCGTTGAAGAAGGCTATAAGTATCCATCATCCATTCCCACAAATGAAGCATGAATGACACAATATGATACCAATGCAAAAATCGTCAATTCTCTTTTGGGTATCTTGGCACAATCATAATTTCTAAAGGTCATGCAACTGAATACCAAAAATTATATGTGGTACAAGATCATACAAAAGTATGAAGGAGACACTATGGTAAAGATTGTCAAACATCAAACATTTATAATTCAATATGAAACTCTCAAAATGCATAGTGATGTTACAATTTTATTTCTTAGGGTAGATGAGATTGTTATGTTATTGAGAAATATTGGTGATAAAGTAAATTATTTGATTCTTTTTTAGATAATCCTAAGATATCTAACTCCAAAATTCGATTCAAACGTCTCTTCCATTGAAGAAATGCAATATTTGAAGAATCTTACTATTGAACAACTTCATGGGATCTTAACGGCCTATGAAATGAGAAAAGGGGTTCTATCAGATATCAGAGAGTCATTATTCAAAGCTACTTATAAAAGAAAATAAAAGGACAGTATCAAGGAATAAGGCTACATATCAGATGAAGAAGAGGCGAAAATTGTAAAGAAACCCCAAGTAGGATCCGCCAGATTTAGAGGTAAGCTTCCTTTCAAATGATTTTCTTGTGGAAGAGTTGATAATTATGTCTCTAAATACCCTTATAAATAAAACCATGAGAAAGAGAATAATAATGTAAAAGTGAATGTTAGTGGAAGGTTTGAAAAGAATAAAAGTGTCTACACTCATGAAGATAGTGATGGTATTTCAAATGGTGAATAAGGTGAATTTGATCAAGAATATCAATAAATTATGGCATTGCGAGATAAATGGGTTGATGAGTCTGATGATGCTATTATGGATTCCCTAGAAGAAAAGGATAATCTCATTGAAGAATAACTCAACCTAAAAATTTCCTGGAAGAATCTAATTTAGCTTAATAAGTCCCAAAGAAACAAATTCTATAAAAAGAGAGGCATAATGAAAAGTTAGAACAAGAAATATTAAGTCGAAGAAAGGAACTTAAGAAAACAAAGGGTCCAAATCATAGATTCTAAAGGATCTGAGACCACAGAAAAAATAATCAAATTACAACACTCTCCTATAATAAATATAAGTCTTGGATATAATGGAGAATCATCAAAATGTTTTGAAATAGGTACAGGAAGCTATCTCAATGCAGTAAAGGGAAACAGTCATCAAAATTCCAACTCTCATCGAAGGAACAAGGGATCAAATTTCCCTCAAGTAAGAAATCCTTACCACAATTAATAGCGAAGCTACTCAAAAAGGTACTATACTCCCAAAAACTTCTATTTAAATGGTTAATGCTTCACTTGTCATAATTTTGGTCATAAGGTTGTTCAATTTGTTCCTTTTAAAACTATTATGACTAGAGAAATAAGAAAGAAAAAGGATGAGATTGGGTTAAAGAAATACTCCTACAATGCTTTCTCACCTCTTCAAGATGAAAAGTAATGTTTCTTTTGCATTAATTTCGGTCATAAATAAGCTGAAAGCAAAATAAAAATGAGACCAATCCCTCAGGATAAACAAAATGCAACAACATCCAAGGTATGGAAAAAGAAAACCATAAAATTTGAAAAATCTGATTTAGATTTGTATGTAGGAGATTAATAAAATTTGTGGTACATTGATAGTGGATTCTTAAAGAATATGATAGATGAAAAATACAATTTTATTTCCTTCAAAGAAATAAATAAATAAACAAATGTAACCTTTGGGATTAACTCATCTGTTGCTCTCAAAAGGAAAGGAACCATTTTTGTAAATAATAAGGTTAAAGCAGGAAATGTTTTGTTTGTTAATGGATTAAGACCTAACATATTGAGCATTATTAAAATGTGTGAACAATGGCATGAGGTTGTTTTTAGATCAAATAATTGTGTGGTACAAAATATCGATACATGTAAGCTCATAATTAAGGGAAAAAGAACTCCTAGTAATGTATATGTCTTGGAAGGAGACCAAGAGCATTGTTACTTGAGAAAATAAGAAAAAATATGGTTTTGGAACAAAATATTTGGACATATAAGCTTTACTCAATTATAGAAGTCAATTAGAATGGGATAAATATGTAAATTTCCTAACATATCTGTACTAGAAAACAACATATGAAAATCATGTCAATTCTGTAAGAAAACCAGAGTTCAGTTTAATGAAAAATAAGGTACTTCAAGTAAGCCACTTGAACTTATTCATACTGATTTGTGTGGTACTATGAGTAGGAAGTCTCCTCGGGGTGAAAAATACTTCATATTATTCATTGATGATTTTACAAGAATGTATTCGGTTTTCTTATTCAAATATAAAGATGAGGGATTTGATAATTTTAAAGTTTTCAAACCTCTAGTAAAAATTGAGTTATATTTTAAAACCAAATGTATTATATCTGATAGAGGAGGAGAGTTTATATTATATGATTTTTTCGACTTTTTGGGACAACATGGCATCAAAAGGCATTTCTCTATAGAAAAAATCAACAAAATGGCATGGTAGAAAGAATGAAAAAAAAAAATTAACAAATGGCATGTGCCATTGTTGATGAGTCTGCAGTGCCTCATACCTTCTGGGGGGAAGAAACACATAAAACTGTGAATATCCTTAAAAAATCTCATTTTTGGGTTAATAGTGATAAAACCCCTTATGGACTATTTGATAAGCCTCCAACTATAAAAAATTTTATAGTTTTTGGAAGAAAATGTTACATAAAGAATAACGATGATAAGTGTTGTAGCCTAACTCAACTCAGCTAAAAGTCAAGAGAGGGTTTGAGAAATTCAAGATTGTTGAGACATTTAGATGGAAAAAATTCAAATAGGGGTTCTTGTGCTCTTGTCTAAAGAAATGGTATCAATTGGAAAGTGCAAGTAGACACACTATTTGAATAGGGGCCTCAGACACTCTCGATGGATGCATAGGCCTTCTAGTCCAATGCTTTAGTGATTCACGATGTATAGGATGCCAAGTGTACTTAAAGAAAACTTTACGTTTTTCACCTTAGAACTGGACTAAAATCATGTATAAACTACTATTGATGGAAGTTCATCTTCAAGGCCAACACTCAAAAGAAATCACTCTACAGAGAAACATCGAATAGAAGAAGCTAAATTGCAATATCGTAATCTATCAAACCTTTGTATTAATGTTCGTGGATGGGGTTGTCAAGGACTGGAAAATATGAGTTTAATATGATGCCCTGTAGTCACAAGTTTGGGCCTACAATCAATGGCTCAACATTATAGGGTTTTGAAGTCCTTAGATTTATAGGGTTTCTATATAAGTGATCAAGGTCTTACAACTGTAGGAGAACAATGTAAATTACTTAAGAATTGGAATCTTCGGTTTTGTGAGGGTTTGACAGACAGAGGTATGATAGCAATAGAAATTGCTTGTGAAAAGACATTGAAAGTGCTTGAAATTTCAGCATGTGCAAGGATAACTAATAAAACTATGGAAGATATTGGATTTCATCGTCACTCTCCTGAAAAATTAACCCTAGATTCTAAGTTTATTAATGCTGTTGTATTGCTGGTAATAGCTTAGGGTTGCACCAATTAAAATTATTTCCACTTACAGTGTGTAAATTTGATAGAAAAGGCCTTAAAAGCTATGATTAATCACATATTATTTGTGGAAGATCATATTTCCACATGCGTTTCAAAGTTGAGAAAGCATACTGACGCAAATGAAAAGTCAAAGTTCAGAAAATGCACATACTCTCAGGATAGTGAATTTCGATTTCTTATTCTATGGAAATGGAGAAAAAATTCAAAAATCCACAACATGGCTTTTTTTCAGAATATGCCCAATTGATTTTATAGAGCGAATTGTTCAAAAAATCGAAGTGGTTTAAGAGATTTCGTCATTTCTTCAAAGGCGAGTTTTTCTAGAAACGACCTACAAAGCTGGGTTTGATTCATTCTATGGGAATTTGATTTTCATAATGAAAATTTCCTCCTCAGATGATCACTTGGAATTTGGATGATATTTAAATAAAAATTAGTACATTTTAGATTGTAATTTGAGTGCATGAAATCAGAAAAAAACATTGGAGAAGCTGGATGAATAAGATTGTGTTTTTTCAAAAGAAGGTTTGGTGGGTATAAACGTATATGTAGGAGATAATGACAATCTTAGGAATGGGAAGCAAATGCATATAATATGAAAGTAGTTTGCCTCACACAAAAAGTTATCATTCAACATAAATCAACGACTTAGATCTTCTCGCCCAGATCTTATGGTTTTGTGGCATCCCAAACTACTTAGAACTTATGTGAGGGAGTGCTCCCACAGAGTGGGTTGGCTTGAACCACTGTTTGCAGATCGACGACTACAATGCAATGCGGCATCAGTCACCCCTTTTTCAGAAATTGCTACAGGTGCCCCCGTAGGTGGTTTACGGTTTTGGGGAAAGTTGTATGCGGTCAAAACAATGGGGCTCACATGTCATCTATGTTCAATATATCTATTTTCATACATTGAATATTTGATGTATTAAGATTCAAACTAAATACCAACATTCGAATGCGTAAAACATATAGAACTTGGATGGCCAACTTGTCTGAAAATACATCAACATCCAATACATCTGCAACAAACATTTCATCAGCAATCCCAAAGACTTAACTTCATGATGTTTATTTTTATCTCTTTATTTTATCTTTCTTATTGTAATAAGGATGCTTTTTCACTCGAATTGTAATTAAATTAGTTGTTAAAAAAAGAAGTAGTTTAGAAAGTTCTCAAAAGTTTTAGCAGTTACAAAGATCTTTCAATATGTATTTAAGGGAAATCAGAATAGAGAAGATGGTTCCCAGTTTTGGACCTTTGGAGGACTGCAATTTTGTACTAAATTTTCTGAAAATTAATGAAAGAAGATAAAATTTCTTGCACCTGTTGATGTTGATGTGTTTTTCTAGTTTCATCATGTGTTTATTCTTCTGTGAATGTGGTGAAGTAATGTAGTTGCAGGTCTCTTATTACAGTTTGTAAGTAAGAGTTAAATGTCCTTAATGTGCGCTCCTTCACTCCAACTATTTTCTCTCTATAAAGTTCTTTCTAAGATTTATAATGATAAATTCTATTGTACAGCATATCATTTTAAGTTTCCATTCCATTTTCTTTCTTTCATTTCATGTAATATCAATAGATAATGGCATTGTGAAATCTTTCATTATATCAGATCATTAAGGGTTATAAATAATTAATTTCCAAAGGTGCTTAACAAATACCATTTGATTTCTTAAATTTGTGACATATATTTAAAAATGTCTTGAGCACGGATTCTTTATCATAGCCAGGGGATTGTTTCTTGAGATACAACATTTTTTGGTGTCGTTGCCGGGGACGAAGACACCAAGTTCATTCCCTGGGTTTTTGTCATATTTCCTCTGGTTGTTGAGAGAGGAGGAAATATTAGGATGTGTTTTTATTTCATAATTCTGGCATATGAAAGGCCGTATACAAGGTTAGAAAACTAACAATAGAAAGCTCCTCTTCTGTCAGATCCTAAAAAATTGGTTTCTAAAAAAAATCAGAAACCAAAAACACCTTCGACACCTGATCCTACATTGTCTGCTCCTGGTAACAGGTCTCATAATCCCTTATTATTTATGGTGAAGAATATTTAGATTTAAAATTTAGTTGTTTCTTATTCACCTGGTGACTCCATTGATGAAGGTTTCATTAGATGAAGAATTTTTTTGGCAAGAAAATGAGAAAGCATCATGGAAAAACATGTACCCAAGTTTCAGTTTTTTAAAGGAAGTTCTATTTTTTACTATCAGTTTAGTGGTCTATTTTCCCTTATACATCAAGAATATTGTTTCTTGCTCTATATTCTCAGAACATTTTAAAGCTCGAAAAGTACATTATTTATTGGAAAAAGATGATTTTTATTCTTCTTATATTAGTGATATTGTCACAACTTTATCTCCTAAATATGAGAGGAGATATGACTATTTCATTACAATTCCTAAAGATAATCAGTCACAGTCTGGGCATAAAGGTCATGATTCATCATCTTTGGATGATAATATTTTTCCTCACAAGTAATTGACTATTTTTCAATTAAAAAACCGAGAAATATTTAAACCCCTGAAGCTCCCCACAATTCTTCATGAGTATCCTTCAAAAGGATTCAAATTTTTTCCAAGTTTCTCTAGACATGAGTAGGATATTTTAGCTAAACAAGATATCTTGGAATTTGAGTACTTTCTAAAAAAATTTCAAATTATTTATGAAGACGTGGCTTTAAGGATGCTTTGTCATTCATTAAAGTAGGGTGCTTAGCAATGGTTTTAGCTTTCGAAAGTAAGTTCAATTAGTTCATGGCAAGGTTTTCAAGATATATTTATTAGAGATTGGGGTGAGCGTAATTCATATGAAAAACACCTTTTGGAATTATATTCTATCCAGAAGCAGAGAAATGAATCAATTGTTGAGTTTAATAGGAGGTTTCAAAAAAATTATTTCAGCATGTCGAAAGAAATTTGACCTCCTGAATCAACAACTATGGTTTAATATCTGAGGGCTCTTTCTATTGTCTTAGCTTTTTATCTCAAGGAGAGAAAGCCTTGCAATCTGAATTTGATGTTTCTTTATGCACATGAAATCGAATATAATGTGTGGGTTTGTATAAATTTTTCCTTTCATGTTGAAAGAACAAGTTTTATTAAAGACAAGAGGGTTTGTCAAGAAAATGTTGGAATTTCTTTACAAGAGAATGAACATTCAGAGGTGAACCAGGATTTTCAAAAAGTGTCAGAGGATTCTTGTATTACTGAAACACAAGAATCTAAGCGTTCTGAAAATTCTCATCAAAAATTCATTGTAACAACTAAACTACATGATGAAATCCTGGAATATCATTACAATTTTCATAATTTTAATGATTTTGTGAATAGAGGGGAAACTAGTGGAGCTTCTTAGGTATATTTGCAGGAGAAGGAAGATCTTTGTTAAGAATTGGCATTATATGAAGAACATCAACATTATAGGGAAAAAACCTTGGATTTATCTTTTCAACCTAAATGCCGGCCTACAGAAAATGGCAATCAAGTTCCTTGCACACAATTCCAAATTGAGGAGTCAAACAATGAAGGAAGTTACCCTATTGAAAGAAGTCAACATTATCAAAATATTCAAGAAAAGGATGCAGCCGGTATTTTTTCTCATTAGTTTTATGATCCAGTGGTTGAGTATATGACAAATTTCTTTGATCAATAACAAGATTTTATGCAAGGGTATGTACAAAGTTTTGTATATGGAAAAATTTCATGGTATATTCCTGTTTTGATTTTTAAATTTCAGCAGTATGAAGGTATTAAGTCTAACATACAGATGTGAGGTTGGTGCCATGGAAGGTTGACTTCACTTGATTAAGTTCAACATATATATATATATATATATATATATATATATATATATATAGGAGTTATATATAAATAAGCTCACGAGTTGAGCATTCCTAGTTGCATTATTTATAGTTTAGCATTTTCAGTTCAATAATAAAGATCCTGGAAGAGAGAGGTTTCATAGAATTCTGAAATTTTTAAAGATTTTGGATTGGGAGAAAATTCAATTTGAATTCACTCCATGCCCAATAAAGGCTACTGATCTACGATTTCTCAGCACTTTGCTACCAAAATATTGTCCCCAATTGGAGCTAGATGTTGTAGCCTAATTCGACTTAGCTAAAAGTCAAGAGAGGGTCTGAGAAATTCAAGTTTGCTCAGAAATTTAGGTGGAGAAAATTCAGATAGGGATTATTGTGCTCTTGTCTAAAGAAATGGTACCAACTGGAAAGTGCAAGCAGACACACTATTTGAATATGGGCCTTAGACACTCCCGATGGATGCATAAGCCTGATAGCCCAGCGCTTTAGTGATTCATGTTGTATAGGATTCCAAGTGTACTTAAAGAAAACTTTACGTTTTCACCTTGGAACTAGACTAAAATCATGCATAAACTACTGTTGCTGGAAGTTCATCTTCAAGGCCAACACTCAAAAGAAATCACTCTATAGAGAAACATGGAATAGAAGAAGTTGATCTGGAACCTCTTAATATGTCAAACCTTGGTCTTAATGTTCTTGGATGGGGTTGTCAAAGACTAGAAAATATGAGTTTAATATGATGCATTGCAATCAAAATTTTGGGCCTAGCATCAGTGGCTCAAAATTGTAGGGTTTTGAAGGCCTTAGATTTACAAGGTTGCTATATAAGTGATCAAGGTCTTATAGATGTAGGAGAACAATGCAAACAACTTGAGAGTTGGAATCTTCGGTTTTGTGAGGGTTTGACAGACATAGGTATGACAAAAATAGAAATTGGCTGTGCAAAGACACTGAAATGCTTGGAATTGCAGCATGTGCAAGGATAAGTAATAAAAATATGGAATATATTGAGGTTTGTTGCCACTCTCTGGAAAAATTAAACCTAGATTCTGAGTTTTTTAATGATGTTGGACTGCTGGTAATAGCTCAGGGTTCCACTAATTCATATTATTTGCACTTATAGCGTGTAAATCTCATAGACAAAGCCTTAAAAGCTATTATTAATCACATATGATTTTTGGATGATCATATTTCCACATGCATTTAAAATTTGAGCAAGCATACTGATGAAAATGAAAAGTTTAAGTTTAGAAAACACACATTCTCTCAGGACGGTGAATTTCAATTTCTTATTCTGGGAAAATGGAGAAAATTTTCAAAAATCAGCAACATTGGCTTCAGAATATGCCTAATTGACTTTATCACAGGAATTGTTCAAAAATTAAAAGTAGTTTAATATATTTCGTCAATTCTTTAAAGGTGAGTTTTTCCAGAAACCTCCTGCAAAACTAGGTTTGATTCATTCTATGGGAATTCGATTTACATAATAAAAATTTCCTCCTCAAACGATCACTTGGCTTTCAAATGATATTTAAATAAAACTCAGTACATTTTAGTTTGTAATTTGAGTGCATGCAATCACAAAGAATCATTGGAGAAGTTGGATGAGTAAGATTGTGTTTTTTCAACGGAAGGTTTGGTGGGTATAAGTGTATATGTAGGAGATAATGAAAATCTCAGGAATGGGAAGCAAACAAATATAATATGAAAGTAGTGTGCCTTACACAACAATTTATCGTTCAACATAAGTCAATGTCCCAAATCCTATGGTTTTCTGGCATCACAAACTACTCGGAACTTATGTGAGAGAGTGCCCCTGTAGAGTGGTTTGGCCTGAACCATTGTTCGCAGATCAATGGCTACAATGCAATGCGGCATCACTTACCCCTTTTCAGAAACTGCTACAGGTGCCCCCGTAGGTGGTTTATGGTTTTGGGGAATGTTGTGTGCGGTCAAAACAATGGGGCTCACATTTAATTTATGTTCAATATATCTATTTCCATACATTGAATATTTGATGTATTAATAGTCAAACTAAATGCCAACATTCAAATGCTTAAAACATGTAGAACTTGGATGGTAAACATTTCATCAACAATCCAAAACATTTAACTTCACGATGTTTATTTTTATCTCTTTATTTTTATCTTTCTTATTGTAATGAGAATGATTTTTCCCTCGAATTTTAATTAAAGTAGTTGTTAAAACAATAAGTATTTTAAATAGTTCTGAGAAGTTTGAGCAATTACAAACTGATTTCAATATGTATTTAAGGGAAATCATAAAAGAGAAGGTGGTTTTGAGTTTTGGACCTTTGGAGGACAACAATTTTGTACTGAATTTTCTGAAAATTAATGAAAGAAGATCAAGTTTCTTGCACCTGTTGATGTTGATGCTTTTTTCCAGTTTCATCATGTGTTTATTCTTTTGTGAATGAAGTGAAGTAATGTAGCTATGGGTCTCTTATTATATTTTATAAGTAAGGTTTAAATTTCCTTAATGTGTGCTCCTTCAATCCAACTGTTTTCTCTCTATAAAGCTCTTTCTGATAATTAGATTGATAGATTCTGTTATAGAGCATGTCATTTTAAGTTTCCATTCCATTTTCTTCCTTCCATTTCAAGTAATATCAGCAGGTAATGGAATTATGAAATATTTCATTATATCAGATCATTGTGGGTTATAAATAATTAATTTCCAAAGGTGCTTAAAAAATACCATTTGATTTCTTAAATTTGTGACATATATTTAAAAATGTCTTGAGCACGGATTCTTTATCACAACCAAGGGATTTTTTCTTGAGATACAACAATAAGCTTGGAAATTTTGAGTCTAGAGTTCATGAAGGAATCCTCCTTGGATACTTCTCTACAACAAAAGGATATAAATGCTATAATAAAAGCATTAAGATTTTTGAATTCATATATGTTGTGATTGATGAAGCGTCCACATGTACCAAAAAGGAAGCACAAACAGAATATGAATGTGTTCCTACTACAAGGCAAAATATTGTAGGAGAGTAAATTAGTGAAGCACCAGAAGAAGGAATTAAACGCACAAAAGAATAAAAAAATACTCCTTCAAGTTATGTTCAGAAAAAATCATCTAGAATCTCAAATTCTAGGAGAAAAGGAAGCTAGACTACAAACTAGAAGAGCCCTTGTTGGAACTTCTTGATATATAACCTTATTATCCATAATTGGACCTAAAAATGTAAATCAAGCAAGCGAAGATGAATGTTGGATTAAGGAAATAGATGAAGAACTTGATCAAATAGAAAATAACCATACATGGGAATTAGTAACAAGACCTCATGATAAAAATGTTATTGGGACAAAATGGGTGTTCAAAAACATATTAAACGAAAATGGAGAAGTGGTTATAAACAAAGAAAGACTAGTATGCAAAGGCTATTCTCAACAGGAAGGAATAAAATTTGAAGAAAAATTTGCACTCATAACTAGACTTGAAGCCATAAGAATGTTTCTTGCACTTTCAAGCTTTCATAACTTCAAAATATTCCAAATGGACGTTAAATATGCATATTAAATGGGGATCTAGAAGAATAAGTTTATATTGAAAAATATAAATATAAAAATATTATGTGCAAGCTTAAGAAGGCTTTGTATGGATGAAAACAATATCCTTATGCATGCTATTATTGTCTTGAAAAGTATCTTCAACAACAAGGTTTCAAAAAGGGGCATGCAAACAACAAGCTCTATATAAAATTGAATAGAGAAAAACTTTTGATAGTTTTTGTTTATGTAGATGACATCATATTTCGAAGTAATGTAGAATCTATGAGTCAAGAATATTCTTTGATTATGCAGTGATAGATTGAGATGTCTCTACTTCATGAACTAGCATACTTTCTTGGTATTCAAGTTCAACAAACAAATAATGGTATCTTCCTCTCGCAAACCAAGTACCCTAAGAATATTTTGAAGAAATATGGGATGGAAGATTGCAAGCCTATATGCACACCAATGGTAACATGATTCAACACTAGTCAAAATGATGATTCTCCTTCAGTTAATCGACCAAAATACTGGTCTATGATCAGAATTTTAGTCTACCTTATAGGAACAAGGCCATATATTATGCATGTAGTTGGGATTGTTGGACGATTTCAAGCTAATCCTAAATAAAATCATCTCCAAGAAATTAAGAGAATATTCAAGTACCTAAAAAGAACTCAATACCTTGTTCTATGGTATGCTAAAAATGCATACTTTCCACTTCATGCTTACACAGATGTAAATTAGGTTGGAGATATTGATGATCCAAAGAGTAAGAGTGGAGGAGAATTTTATTTTGGACCTTGCTTAGTATCATGGATCAACAAAAAACATATATCCATCACTTTATATACTATTGAGGGAGAATATGTTTCTGTTGCATCTTGTTGTACTAAAACCCTATGGACGATGCAAACATTTGAAGAAATTCAAATCAATTTCTCTAAATTAATACCTATTCTTTATGACAATACTAGTTACATAAGTATTTCTAAAAATATTGTCATGCACTCAAAGAACAAGAATATTCCAATCAAATATCACTTTTTGAGATAGAATGTGTTTGAACAAAAGGTCAAACTAGAATATGTTCCCTCAAAGGAATAATTTGAAGATATATTTACAAATCCACTTCCATGTGGTTCGTTTGAATATCTCAGATAAAAAATTGGAGTGATATCTGCTTCATCCCTTTGTTAATTATTCTAACATATATTTCATGTTCAGGGGGAGTTGAGACTATAAAATATTATGTTTATTTTCTTTACATGGATCGCATGAAGGACAATTGCGTATATACACAATTTTTGACGTGGATAGTCACACACATTTCTTTAATATGAATAAATATTGGGACAAACTCAAGGAGATATTTTGATATGTTTCAGTGAGTTTTTTGTGGCCTTATGGTATTAATTTTGATTGATTATAGTATATTGATATTCATATGCTACTTAGAAGAGATATTATCTTATGATGGTTTATCAATTGTTAAAATATGACATTACTATTTTGGTTTCTTTTGGTGGCTCTACTTCTTGTTTAGTTGGATATGATCAGGCCTCACAAGAGAGTAGTTGACATAGCTTCAGGGGGAGCATATGTTAGGATTATAAAAGCACATTAATGACATTATATATTATTGGCCACTACTTGCTAAATCATGATATTTTTCATTCCTTTCTGACATTGATGAAGTCAAGAGGATGGTTTTTTGGTATATTGCTGCTATAACTACTTGGATCCTATATGATGTATGGTGGATGCTGATGAATATCACGGTCTTGTTACCTCACTATTGAGGTCTTTTCTTTTGGTATTATATACCATATATATCTCTAGATGTAAAATTCATGTAAATACCAATGATGTAATAATTGTAATTTTCAGCCATATGTGGACTATTGAGATTAAGTCATTTATGTATGAAGTACCATTATTTTTTGGCACTTGATGTAATTTTGAGTCAAATATGTAACCCAGATGTGTTGGGTTCTTACTGTAATCATGAGTCCCTGATGATAGTAGATTTCATATTTGGTTGAGTCATAGAGTCACGTACTCCATTACGTATCTTACAAAAGATCAAAAATATGCTCAGGGGGGGCGTGGTTGATATCATATTTAGTGAATTATCCCTACAATGATTCTCTCTACATAGGAGGAGATAAGTATTTATTTATCATTGGCCAACACTTTTCCCTTGATTTCAAAGGGGGATAGTAACATGGTTTTTTACTTGGAGAGAATCTTGGTATTTTTACAAATGTATATACAAGTGGTGGTAACCAAACCAAAAACCAAAGTGGTTTCCATCAAGTGTAAAGGGGGATATTGTTCAAATTATGACTAATGTGTTTTCCTTGTTGGAAACATACTTGATAAATATGTCAACATGATGGTATCGGGATTAGTATACAAGCTAGTTCATATGTGAGAGAGAGAATGGAAAATGGAATATTAGTTAAAATACAAAGGAATGATAAAGGTGAAGTTTGGGAAAGTATACATGGGTCCTATGAGGAAAGGATGCGTACGTATGTGGGTATGATGATGAAAAGTCGCGTATAGTTCTACACCATGGTTTCCTCAATACCATGGTTCTTTACCATGGTATTGGCCCATAGTAATGAGCACCACAATGGATAATTGATCCCGTCAAAGAATACTATCAATATTACTAAGGGATTGACCTAAGGTATTAGCTAAGGCATAAGCTATATAAGGAGATGGAGATGAAAATGTTAAGTTTGAACGTTATGAGTTATAATGAATGATTTAATATTAAATACATGTGCACCAAGGAGCATGAAGGAGGTTCATATATGATAGATCTGAAATCATAATAGTGACTAATGAATAGTCTTGCTTGATCTTTTATGATCATGAATAAAATTGATAGATCTCTGATCGTAATGATACTCTAATATAAATAGGTCACAGTAAGAATTGTGAAGTATGTTTTTTGTTTGTAGCGAAGGCATGATTCAGTGATTACAAAGATATATGCATATTTTCTTCATAAAGGTCACATATACACGCAAATCAAATTTTTTCTAGTCATGTATACATTATTCAAAAGTTCAAAATATGTACACAGGAGCAAAACACGGGAAGCAGATAAATACATGGTTGTGATTTATGATAATTGCGTACACCTACTAGGGTTTTGCAATATGAAATTTCAATGATGCTTCAACAATTATATTATGATTTTTGATGTTTTTTGATGTTGTATCTGTCATAACAATCTGTGTTTGATGGTACTGGTTGGGATGAATGATTTATGGAATGATATGTTGACTAGGTATGATGTTACTGTGTGGTGATATGTATTTTGATATGGGTTCAATATGTTTTTTAGTCATTGAATCATTGTGATAATGATTCAGACTCAGTTGTTCAGTATTTTTGAGATCTGTACATAGGTCCTCCTACGGATAAGCACATACATACATGGCTTTTATTCAGAGAAATGGAATATACAATCTAATATATTCTTGATCATGGTTTGCAATGGTAGAAAATGGTTTTTCTGATTGGTAACATTTTTTGGCCTGGTATATCAGTGAGTAATTATGCATTGATATGATATGTCTTCATTTAGTTTGATATAGTTTCATTGGTTATATAGTTGATTTAGATTCAATGATTGATTTGATGATTCAGTTGATTTCAAAATTCTTGGGAATGGATCTAGTTTGAAACATTCTGAAAAGTGATCCACAAAGAGTTGATGATAGTATTCTTCAGAACTGGGGTTGTAGCTCCCTTCCAATAGGATATGGAAAAAGATATAAGGTTTTAGCCTTCTGCAAGTAGGGGCCTGCATGCTGGTTTGAGTCTACGCTGATACAAAATTGTAAGATGATTCATTTTTAATAAAATAATAAGACAGAGCCGACAAAAATGATGGTTTTCTCCCACATTGGGTTTCCACCAAAACATCCTAGTATTCATATGGTTTTGTGTGTTGATGTTTTATATACTTCTTAAATAATACTATTTAATTGATGAATAATGGAATAATTATGCACTAATTGATACTCCATATGTGATGAAATCAATGATCACATAAGTTATCTGGATATATGTGGGTTTATTTAGTAATAGTCACTTACATACGCTAGTTTCCTTTACAACAACCACGTATAAAAATAATAATAATAAATTGAAATTGAAGTGTGTAAAAGATTTATTTGCCCCACCATGCTCCTTTCCTCACCTCTTAGTATTTTTCCTAACAAAATTCAGAGTAGTGGGACCCAAACAAGAGTTAATTCGACAATTTAGAGGTTAGGATGATTTTCTCAATGCCCAACAATCAAAAGGCTAGGACTAGACTATGGGAATAATACCATAAATTATAAATACCTGGTCACCATTGTAGTTGGATGGAAAGAGTGCTAAAATATCTAGGAGTGACAATAATTAAAATTTAGCACTGAAATAAGTTATGAATCATTTTTTTTGCATAACTAGACAATTGAGAACCACGTAAACATGGGTTCTAATTTGATTTTGATAAGTGAAAGATGAAAACCCTATTAGATTGAAATAAGTAATGGATCTTACGTAATGAAAAAGTGTAACTCAAGAGGAGAACGAGAAATATAAGATGTGGCTGGTAGAAATTAAATGAGTGAATTGAACACTCTAAGACTAGAGAAAAGTGCTTAGCTTTTCGACTACGAGGATTAAATAGAGAACTAAATATATTTGCAAAAAAGAGAGTTTAAATGTCTCGTCGAGTTGAAAAAGAGGAAATGAATCCCATTTCTGTAGCCTAAGAGGAATAATGAGCTAAAAAGTCCATGAAAGCTTGGATTAGTTTGAGAAGTAGTTGGTGATCCTATTAATGGATCAAGTCAGTCTCCTTCAAGTATAGAGACTAAGAGAAAGAAGTAAGTTGGTTCAGGCAGTGTAGATAAATAAAGGGAATTCATGTTAAATTCTAGAGGAGAATACAAAGAGTTATATTGAAGTATCATCTTCAGCCACAATTTTCTCGAGCCATGTGTGCGGGGCTATTTAAGTGTAGTGGTAAGAGAGAATGTATATGAAGAGGGAAGCTAGATAAGATGTAACCAGAAGAAGGAAAAGAGTAGTCGGTATATTGAAAATTAGGAGGTCGTATTTTATGTAGAGTGTGAAAGCGTGTATGCTCCTATGGCCTTTTTAGCCCAAGGCTAAGCATAATCAATTATGTAGAGATAGAGTGTTAGAGGAATCCAATAATGATTTGATAATATGTGTCTAGATGAAGAATGTGAAATTTCCAAGAGTGTAAATATGTTCTATGTTCTTGTAAAAGAGAGTAGGTTGAGTATTTTGGTAATCACCTAATACATCGAATAATATAATATCGTATTCGTAAAATGCATTTAATTCTTTTAACAACTTTACAGTTTCTCCCACCACATATCCTCCACATCCGGCTCCTGCTGGTGGACCCCCTGCTTCCACACAATCCACCCCTCCATAACCTTTGTGAATTACATCTTTGGGCCAAATATCCTCATAATGATAATCCTTGGATTGTAAAGTATCTATAATAGAGTCTAATGGAGGCTACATAAGAGGAACAATTGGTTCCTATTCATATCTTAAGTTGTAGTAAGAGTTTGCAAGGGTTGTAAGATATTATAGGTTACTAAGCTAATTGAGGTTGTGTATTGGGCTCACTAAGAACCAAAGTTGTGTGTAGCAAGTTATTTGTTAATAGAGAACCTATGGATATAGTATGAAAATATTATGTAAGTGTTGTTTAGACATTTTGCAGGTTGGTGCTGCCATAATAGGAATTCAGTGCTTCCATTTAAATGGGTGTTTGAAGAATAAATTTGGGGTTGGGGCTTCTTCCAAGTGGGTGCTTTCAAAATCTAGGATTTGGTTCTTCTTGTATGCTAATAAAATATATACTAAGGAGGGATTTGGTACTTCCTGCTACTGGGTGCTAGAAAAACACATAATGAAGTTGGTTCTTCCTGTGAGTTGGTGCTCAAGAAAATAATGATGTAATATATGTATTGGCTTTAGATTTACATCATAACAAAATAAGATTGATGGTTTTTCCTTTAATGGGTTTCCACATTAAATCTCTATGTCTCATGTGTTTGTGGCTCATAGTGTTGTCATGATGTTTTAATTTATTGTTTACACAATTTTCTAATAGTTTCCAAGTAAAACATAAATTATAAATTGGAAATAGTTTTAAAATTAGCCTAATATTTATTCAACCCCCTTCCATTCATTATTATTATTGTTTCCAACAAGATATAGCTACTAAAAATTGATCTTAACTTTGGATCTCCCATTCGTATATAGGGACCAAGTATAGCAAGGTAAAAAATCTTGTTATAAATTTAACAGAAAATAAAAAAGAAAAAGGAAAAAAGAAGAAGGAAGATTTAGAACTCTAAGGATATGATCTCAAATCTATAATTAAATCCATGTTTAACATGGAGTTGGAAAAAAAATATACAACATGTGTAGTCTCTTGCCTTTAAAAAAAAATACACATGGCATTTAACAATTATATTAATAACAAAAATTATTTCAAAGTCAACCATCAAAAACATATTTCAATATTCACTTCAAATAAGATAATTTTATATCTCAGTGGAAAAGGATAATTTTATATATACTTCATATATACTGAGGTAGATAAAGTAGGTGAAAGTAAAAGAATTTTTTTTTAGTATATAAGTGCTATGCAATTATTTCAATATCGGACATCTAGTTGAGATGTGATATTTGAAAAAATATTTAATGTCAAATGAAATATTCTAATATGGGTCATAAATAAAATATTTCAATATCCATATTAAGTAACATATTTTAATACCATACACACACTCAACCAATTGAAAGTAAAATACTTCTTATTACACTTTCGTTTTCTCCTAAATAAGTGTCATTTAAAAAATATTAGGAAGATGCCTTGCTCATGATAAATAAATTATTCGATGTTCAGCTTAAGTAAAATATTTGTGTGTGTGTAGATAAATATAGTAATTGAATGTAACAACCTCATTTTAAACCCCAATATTATTGTAATGATTATGTTGCTATCATATTGTAATGACATCTTAATGTTGCCATTGTGGAAAACCAAATTTAGCAAGTTAAAATGATTTGTATGTAAATAATTATCTATTAATTAAAAATGGTCACTAGCATATTTGGAAGGTGAGAATTAATACATACGATGATAATATGAGTGGGAATTGGTTAGGGGGTTATAGGAAATTATCCATTCCTACTATTTCCATAAATCGTTTCCCAAAGATTTATGAAAAAAATTTGAATTTGAATTTGTAGTTTTATTTTTCCCTCTCCATTCCTACTATTTCAAAAAATGAATTCCTACTATTTCAAAAAATGAATGATTGGATCCTTGAAGAAATAACCTACCATATTCTTGGGGAATGAGTGATAATTATGGAATACTTCCAAAATCCAATAGACAACATGGGTAGTTACCCATCTTATAATTCAAGAATTGACCTATGAATGGTGTGGGAAAATGGGAGAAAAGATGTTGAGTAGACATTCACATGGACATTCAAACATACATAACGAGAGAAAATACACAGAATTTCCTAAAGTAGAAAACTTAGTAGTCAAATGCTAACATACCTTACATGAAATCTGGTTGGAGCATTTTGAATGATTATACTACGATTTTGGTTCCCAAATATCCCAATAAGGATTAAAATAATGGATTGGATGGATCAATATTAGAGTATTTTGGCATCTCCAAAAATGAATTTTAAATGCTAAATACTTGTAAAGAGCTGAGAATTGAGGGCTGAAATTTTTTTCATGTTGGAGAGCCATGTTAAGAAATGGGCAAGGAAATCACCAAGGGATTGTAGATTAGCAAATGAATTGCCATATTGTTATGCTAGCTAACTAAGAAAGGCATCTATAATTTGTGGAGATGACTCTATAAGCTACTCAAGTTGTTTAATGTTTTCTTATTTGCAAAAGAGTGTTTCCTTCACCCATCCCAATTTTTTGTTTCTTGTTGGTATCCCCCTTTATGGTATCATACCTTGGCTAGGGGAGGCTAGGAATAGAGAGTAGTGGTGTGGTTAAGACTATGGTTGGGAGAAATGCTCCTTCATAGATCGGTTTCTAGGAGAAATAAATTTTTATATTAATTTACTTGCATTTATGTTGGAAATATGATTTCCCATTTATTCACATGAAAATAATTATTTCAATGTGTAACTAGATTTTATTTTCTACTAAGTAGTGATTATAGTTGATGAACTTAAATATGTGATTATATGGGAAAACTTTCTAAATGAAGAGGAGAGCATAGGAGTTATATGTGTCTACATGGTTGTAAGAAGGCTCTTGGATGAGATTGTAAGGTTGAAAGAATAGAGTAAAATTGTATCCCTCAACCCCTTGAATAGCCTTAATGCCCTATTTCTAAAGGGTCACCCTAATGGTTGTCAAATCCAAATGATATGGTTTGTTTACTCATACCGGAGGAGACTTGGGCATGTTCCTCAAGGAAAATGTACAAAAGTAGGTTTCTAATTTTTTTTATAACAATTAATTTTTAATAATTTAGGATGAGGACATAATAACATGTCTCACCATTTGATATCTGATTTAGTGGATGAAATTATATTTCATGAATCCATTATCGAGTATAAAATGTTTGATGGATTGAACAATGAAGTGAAGGCCTGAGATAATTCTTAACATGCCACTTATTTTGAAAAACCTTATGGGTATGAATGTGGCGTTTATATAACTAAAATATATTAGGTTTGTCGTTTAGAAGACCCAATGGTCTTCTCTACAATTGAATTTTCAGTACTAATCAACTTTGGATCCATTGGGCCTATATGGAATTATCTAATTCAATCACTAAAATTTAGTGATAATGATTATAAGGTTTATAAGTTAGTCCCTTTAAACCACCCTATATATTTTCATATGTACGGATAAGTCCTTTATCTTATGTGTCATGAATCATTAAACATGCATTGACTGAAAATCACTTCTTATAAGTAAAACTCTACACATATAGATGTATGTATATAGTTCCATTTAGAATACATCAATGTGCTATCAAAATATATGTTTACGTGTAAACTACTTTTAAGAGTATGGTAGGTGTGGTAATTCTTAATAAAAAATTAATTTGGAAAAAGTATGAGGAAATGTTTATAATGTTTAAAATTTAGAATTTATTGGAATAATTTATTATTAAAAAAAAAAAAATTACATTTATTCTTACTTATTTTTGATAAAAATTTACATAAATTATGATGAGAAGTAAATTGGAATAAACTATTAAATTAAATTATTCTCCTAAGACAAAACGTTCACGTATATTCTTTTAAACAAAGTATTACATGGATATTAAGGTTCTAGTAACGATTGACAATAATTTATTTACGACACTAAAGCTAATGCATTCTTTAAAGCTTCATCTCTACACGTAATATTTCTTCGTCTGTGTGCGTGCCCGTGTGTGCGGCAGGGCTTGCATATAATGAAGTTCAATAATTATGGGTAGTAAATGTTTATAGATTATTGGAAATTAATGATCCCAAATCCAAAGTATTTTTTTTCATAAAATTTATAAAACTTCTTCCATGAAATTTAGCTTGCATGAAGTTGGTTCCAAAATAGATGGATTGCAGAATAATTAAACCTCCATCATCAGCTTTTTGGAAAATTTATGAGGTTTTCGGTATGAAAACTTTTGCATTTCATCGAAACGTGATAAAGCCATGAACAATTGGGAATGTGTATGGAGTTGTCTAATGTAAAATTTTTAAATGTAATTACCGTGAATCGATTGGCACTTTCAACTTTTTATCGACACTTTCGAAAAACCATCAATAATTGAGGAAGTTGATGACGTTTTCAAATATAAATGTTAAATTCATCGACATTTTCACTTTCCATCAATTTTATGGAAAAACCATTGCTGATCAATTACGTAGATGAGTTTTTCAAACGTGGAAATATTAAATTTCACTAATGGCTAATGAATTTACTGCAATGTAGTAGGTTTTATTTTCATGTGACCGTTTTTACATGTAGGATATATATATAATAATTAATTAAAACTAGACCCAAAAAAATCCTTTGTATAATTAGAAATAAAATAATTAGGCTACAGCCAACAAACAACATGGCAGAGCTATGTGGCCTTGTTTTTTACTCAACACCATTTCTTAGGCCACATGTGGATCTAGGGTGCTACATCAACAAGAAAATATTATTTTTACGATAATGCTAGCATGAAATCAAGTAGGATTGTTTAGAATAAGGTGGAATATTATTTTATAATGAGATTGTTTATTTCAAGGAAATTTTATATGTAAATAATGTGTATATTTCACTCAATAGTTCATCAAGATCTACATTATGGGTACAATTAGACCTTCTTTAATGCATTTCCAAAGACACATATAACCAACTTTCATTCAGTAAGTATGCAACATAATTTTGTTTCTAACATGATAGTAAATATAAAAGTGATATTTGATAGAATTGATATATTGTAGGATGATGCAGTTTCATTGATGAAGTCGATGACTATATATAACTTCCCTTTTCCATATGTTATTAAGAGCACACATGACCAATTTTCATTCACTCATTATGTAGTGCAATTTTGTTTCTAACACGGTAGATGATAGAAAAGTAATATCTGATAAAATTGATATATTGTAAAATGTTGCAGATTCATTGACTAAGCTAATGAACATAAACAATGGAAAAATAATATTCAATAAAATTGATATATTATAGAAAATTGTAGATTGATAGAATAAGCTAATGAACCTATATAAGTTAAATAGATGTTTCTGAGTCTATATACCTCACAAATCCTAGTAATTACTTGAGATTTTAATGCATTATGCTTTTCTTTACTACAAAATGTTTAACAAGTGAAAGAATGTTAACATATGTTAAAAAATGGAAAGATGAAATTGGAATAAAGACTACAATTTGAAACTAGTAGCTCACCGGTGAGCTAGCTACACCTGGAGACTTCCCAAGTAGTACCACAACACATCAATCATTAAATCAGAAGTATAGAAGTTTAAATTCAGTTTAGGGAGTTCAAAAATATCACATAGAAAATAGGAACTAACTCTAATCTAGGACACATACACAATCGTGAAACAAATGTTCTCCATTATTTTCAACTCTCCCCCTTCATGGACAAAGGATTCACTTGCACACAAAACATATCCCTAAACAATTCAAATTTAATATTCCAAGAGGCTTGGTGAAGATATCAGCTGCATTTTCATAGGAATTAAAATATTCAATAAAATCTCTTTGGACTGAACCTTTTCTCTAACAAAATGAAATTGAGTATCAATATGTTTTATGTTTTTATGAAAAACGAGATTATTTTGCAGCTTGATTGAACTTTGGTTGTCACATTTAATCATTGTAGCATCCTTTTGTTCTTCTCCTACATCATTAAGAAGTGTTCTCAACAAAATTAATTCACAAGTGGATACACATACATCTTGATACTTTTCTTCTGTTGATGATAAAGATATAATTATTTGCTTTTTACTGCACCAAGAAATGACCTCGGACCTAATATAGAAAGCATAATCAGTTATAGATCTTCTGTTGTCCAGATCAATAGCCAAATCTAAATTTGAATAGCCTGTCAATTTAACACTAAAAGAATCATTATATTTAATGCCAAATTGTATAGTTCCTTGAAGATAACTTAAGACACGTTTTTCTTCCAACCAATGATTTTCAAGAGGTTCTGTCATGAAGCGACTCAACGCACTGACTAAATATGCTAATTTAGGTCTAGTTGTGGTTAAATAAATCAAACTTCCAACCAATTTTGTGTATAATTTAGAAGCCACCTCTTTAGAACCATCGTCACTTTGAAATTTAACATTTTGTTGTATAGGTACTAAAGCAGCTTTACATTGATCCATTCAAAATTTCTTCAACAATTCTGTGACACACTTTCCTTGAGTAACAAAATTCTGGCCATAATCTCTCCAGACTTCAAGACCCAAATAACAATGCAGTTCTCTGGGGTCTTTCATTTCAAATACCTCTGACATCTGTCTTTTAATTTATTTAATCAATTAATCATAATTTACGGCAACAATTAAATTATCAACATATAAGGAAATCAACACAATCTTCCCCTTTGAATCAAATATGTTATATATATTTGGACCACTTTTTGATTCTATTATAACCATGTTGTAATAAAAAAGGGTCTCTTTTCTCATACGAAGATGTCGGAGCTGGTTCCAATACATACAGTGCCTTCTTTAATCTACATAACAAGTGTTTATGCTCCTTTTTAATGAACCCTTTAGGTTGTGTTAAATATACCTCTTCCTTCAACTCTCCATTTAGAAAATCATATTTAACATCTAGCCGGTGTAGACTCCATTGGTACTTTGTAGGTAGAGCTATTGACATCCTGATAGTATTTAACTTAGCTACAGGAGCAAAAATCTCCTCATAATCAATCCCTTCTTTCGATGAGTACCCTTTGGCCACCAACCTAGATTTATATTTGTATACACTACCATATTCTTTTAACTTAATTTTATAAAGCCATTCACAAACTATGGGATATTTTCCTTTTGGAAGTTTAAATAATTCCAAAGTTTTATTTTTAATTATGGACTCATACTCTTCTTTCATAGATGACCTTAATTCATCATACTAATTTTCTTCATTATAATTCATGGGCGCGACAACATTTAAAGTACTAGTCACAAGAGAATAATATTTTTACCTTGGAAGTAAGTAAGGCTACCTAGCTAATCCCCTTAGTCGTGGACTTGCCTCAATTCTATCCTGTATGATTTCTTACTCTCCTATGAATGGACTTCGACTGCTAAATATATTCATATTGCTGGATTCTTGTTTTTTTTTATGTTGTTGCAAATGACTATCTTTGGCTTGATCATTGTTGTCATCAATCAGTAAAGCCATATGCCACTCCTCATAACTTATGTCCTTATTCCCTTCATCAGTCTGCTTATGGAAGATAACATATCTACTCGCAAATACCTTCTAAGTAGATGGATTGAACATATTATATGCTTTAAAATCATAAAAATGCACTAAAAATATGTTTTATGCTCTTGAATTTAACATAAAAACTTGATAAATTTACCTATTTGACACTCACAAAAACCTCAATAAGCCTATCCTTATGAAGCAAGAGATCAACAAATTAATTATAATTCTGAAGATGAAATTAGGAAATAAAAAATAACATTCAGATTCAGATCAGGGTGGTATCAGAGCCTGGTTGAAAGGTTAAAATTGTTATTTTCTTTATTTGCTTGAGTTTGTGCTGGTGGGGTTTTAATGGTTGCAAATTTGTGATGCTTACAAGGTTAAAGTTGCAAAGAGGAGAAGGGAAACTATTGGTCACAATTCTTGAGGTTAGGACCAATAGAAGGAGAGCCACAAGGGCACCATCTCCACTGAAAGTTTCACTCATAGTTGCACTTGAAGAACCTGAAGTTTTCTCCAGGAGTTGAGATTGAAGAGTTACATGTTACACCATAAGATGAGGTTGAATACATTTCCATCATGTTATGATTTTGAGAGACTGGAGGTCTTTCAAAAGAGGAAGCATAGAATAAGGCTTTCTATGAACTAACTGAAAGGGTTAGGATCCTCTATGAAGAGAGCGAAACCATGATGGTTAGAGAGAATTATAAGTCTCCACATGGATAGGGAACCTCACAAGGAAAGAAGTATTAAGGGAAGAATTCAAATGGAAGTGGAGAAAAGCCTCCTCCATCTCCACCGTCTTCATCATCATCCTCATCATCACCCTCAACATCATCTTCCACTTCCACAACCAAAACTATCCATACCCATTCAAAAACCACAAAAGGGAAAACTCCCTTACTAAAACTTGATGTCAAATTTGAGCTTCCAATGTATAATGGTGAGGTAAATGCATAGAGGTTGGATAATTGGATTCGTCAGTTGGAGGTGTATTTCAGAATTCAGAACCCTCAAGAAGATGACATAAATATTAGATTGGCTTCCTTGAAGACGCAAGGATATGCACTGGTATGGTGGGAATAAAGGACTCAAGAAGAGATTAAAAACTATGGTAATATATCAATGTATTGGTAAAGTTTTTTTTCTACCATTAAAAGAGAATTTTATCCTCTATCTTACATGAAAAAATCCACTATGGACTGGCAAAATTTTAGACAGTTGAAAGGGAAAAGTGTGCAAGATTATACTCATCAATTTAGGAGAAGGGCTCTTATTTTGGGTATTAATTTGTATTTTCAAGAAACTTTGTTAAAGTATATTGGGGGTTTGCATAGTTACCTTAGACACACTATTCTCATGTTCAATCCCACAAACATAGATGAGGTTTGCGTTCAAGCCACACATTTAGAAGCAAGAATGAAACATAATGTACATGAGAAACATGAAAGTTTCGTTGAGTATGAGGGTAAAGGAAAGGGAAATTTTTATGGAAAAGGAAAGAGAAATACCTCTATAAAAAAAAGATAAAGAGAAACTCAAATGAAAATAGTGTTCGGAGAATGACCATGATGGATACCATTGTTGGAAACTTCATCCAGAGTTTAAGCCAAACAAAATTAAAGCCAAATAAAAAGCGAAAATTGTTGCTATAATTGAACATGAATTAGGTTTAGATTCAAGAGATGAAACAAAGATTACAACCATCGGTTTGAAAGGCAAGCACATAGCAAGCACTAGTTCTTCAAATTGTTCCAATGTCACTCAAGGTGAAGTACTAAAATTGAAATTTTCCATATTATATTCCTTTCTAAACATACCAAGATAGACACATGTCTTTTTTATAGTGGGTCTCAAGCTAACTTTATTTTCGAAGACTTAGTTAGGGAGCCAAACATTGAAAATATTAGACATCCAAGACCTTATCCTTTAGGGTGGAAATGCAAGAATGAGAAATTTCAAGTTACAAGGAAGTGCATACTAAGGTTTTCCATCAATTAAGACATTCTTGATGAAGTTGAACTTGATGTGGAGTAGCTTGAGATATCAGGTATTGCTTTAGGAAGTCCATATATTTATCATAGGAAATAAATATTTCATGGCCATGAGAATATGCATCACCTATTTAAAGATGGAATTGAGTACATAGTTAGAGTGCATAAGAAGATGACAATTTTGTCTCTAATAAATGAAGGAGAATTCAAGAGAATAGTTAATGCAAGTCAAAATTTGACTTTCTTAATAGTCAAGCATAGAGATGTTTTGAATCAAACCTTTCAAAAATATGCATCGAATGAACAAGTTGATTTCATTGAAGGTGCTTATGCTTGTAATGATATGTTTTAGGACTCGAAAAGGTTTCCTTTGAAAGGAGGTAAATAAGATGTGATAGATTTGTAGTATTAAACATCAGTTTTGAGCTATGTTGGAAACAAGATGCCAGTGCAAAAGAGTGCAAAGGTAAAATAGAAAGAAACAAAGAAATTTGACAAAGAAGGCATGGCTTCCAAAAGTTATTTTTTTTGGTTTCCAAAGGGAAAAGTGTACAAGGCAATGGAAAAAATACTTGGTCAAAATTTGACTTAATTACAAAACAAGATCAATTAAGAATCCCCATGATAAGAGTGTGCAAGGTGAGACAGTTTTTAAGTTTCTTTTGATTAATGAAAAAGGTGGGAACAAGTTTTTTTCTACAAGAATAGCTTGTTGCTTTGCAAATTGAGAGAAATTACAGCATGACGATGTCTACAACAACAAGATAGGGTTGCAAGAGTCAAGGAAAAGGCTTATTTTTTGTGAAAAGCTCAATTTGAAGAAAATGTGAAAATTTCAGTGGATGGAGATTGGAAGGGTGAAGGAACTGTACCCTCATCCACAACATCAGTAATCAAAGAGATTTTGGGGTCCAAAAGGCTTCTAGTGGGGACGAACGATTAGATGCTCAGTGTTAAAGATAAAAAGTGAAGTGCTCAAAATCAAAGGGAAACTGACCGACATCGAAGATCTCATCACCAAGAATCTGGTGGAATTCGTTTCGTCGAAAATGGAGTCTAGATGAGGAAGATAGATCATGTTGTTCATTTTCCTAAACAACTAAAAAAAAATTGTTGAACGTGATACAATGGTGACATGGTAGCCCAATCAGTAGAAAAGGTATATTTTGGGAATATTCTGTCATTTTCACCCAATGACACTTACGACAAATGTCACAGTCAGTTCACCAAAGAGTTTGGAAGGTGAATTTTTTTTTTATGTGTCTCCTAAGGTCGAATTTGAATCTTTTTTTATGGCTCCGAATAGTCCAACCGCAGGCAGACACATGGTAGCCATGGGCCACCATGTGCCAGGACATGAACTACATGCCTTAATTTTTTAATTATATCCAAGGTTGATATGTCCATTCATTGAGGAATTTATCAATGGTCGAAATCTTTATATTACAAAGTCTGAATTCATATAGTAGTCAAAATTTTATTTAAACAAGGGGCAGAATTCTAATGTTCCAAGGTCCGAAATATATTCCATTTACAAAGGTTGGGTGCATATGGTATGAAGAAAAATAATACACATGGGAAGGGAGGAGGTCAGGTCGACCTCCCCGCGACCTCCCCCACACAAGACACCAACTAACAACTAACCACCATATCGCCGCATTGATCCTAGATATGTATATGTCGCAAGTTATATTTGAATTACAGTGATTCGATCGGTGGGGGATTGGAGGGGTCCAACCCCCTCCCCACATGACCTCACCACAATACTAATCGCGAAGACCAGAGTGGAGATTTTTGTTAAGTGCGGATTAAAGTCTCAATGCGGGTTTATTAAACCCCTAATCCCATGTTTATTCCTTAACCTTTATGCTAAGTGGAATTATGTTAAACCACACTTATTGCACTAATCCAAGAGTTTAACACCCGCTTAAATTAATTAATTGCAGTTTAATATTGCAACATATTTAGCAGAGCCACCAAATTCGGAGCTGCCCCCAATTTTAGCGGCGTTAGCTGGAGTCATCCCCAGATTTACTGGAGATTTCCTAGGCCAAACTATTTTGGCCATAACTTAGGAAAAATTCAACCCAATTGGGAGCAAGAACAGTCTATTCGGGATGATTTGGACATTGTGAACACATTGAAGCAAGTTTCAGGAGTAGTAGGAGAATGTAAATAACACTTTTCAAAAAATTTAGCTAATACAAAGGCCCAAGCCATGGAAGCTGGACCAAGGAGATGTAGACCAGGAGGGGTGAACAACTTCATCAAAACACTATTTTAATGGATCATTGTGACAGTTTATTGTACATTTATTTTTTTTGTTCAACATTATGTTTTCATGTTTTATGCTCTTGAATTTAACATAAAAACTTGATAAATTTACTTGTTTGACACTCACAAACACCTGAAGAAACTTATGCATATGAGGCAAGAGATCAACAAATTAACTATAATTATAAAGTTAAAATTAGCACATCAAAACTAACATTCAGATTCAGATCAGGCTATGTTAAAATCATTGCAATGCAAGATATTTTTTGTCACATTATGACGTTCTATAAATTTTGCACCATTCTAATGTCACAACATACTTATCACAGTGTGACATTTGTTTGTTTGTGACATTTAGCAATTTGTCACCATGTGAATCTATATTTTTTCATCAGAGTGTCTAACCATCTATTTTCATAATAGTTTCACACATTTGTTTTTACACGACCACATTATGCTATTAGTTTTGTAATGTTATATTCTGACGCCTAAAAAAATTCAACAATATCACATTGTTGGATAAATTGTTTATTATTTTTTTGATGTCAGATTGTGACATTCAATCAATTGCAATGTAATTTCACAATGTGACAATGTTTGTCACATTGCGACAACAAAAAATGCTTGTCACATTACGACAAAAAAAGTAGTTGTCCTATTGCGAAATTAGATAAATATTTATTTGTTACAATGTGACATTGGTGGGTCTACCACAATAGTTCATTCATGACCATGTGAAGCTAGTTTTTTTTCTTGGCATCGTCCAAGCATTTATTTTCATAGTAGTTTCACAATTTTTTTTTTGAACAACCACATTATGTTGTTAGTTTCGTAATGTGATAAATATATTTGTTAAACACAGTGTGACATGGAATTTAATTTTTCATTTCATATTCATGTAATTTTATTTTACCAACCACATTGCGATATTAATTGTGTATTGTGACATTGTGATAATTTATAATGCTCATTATTAAGAAATGTTTTTTCCTTTTGTTTATGGAAATTGTAATGTTGGATTCTTTGTCACTAGGTCATAATAATGTCATCACATTTTATCAACTTTTATGTTCATAGTAGTTTGGCACCATTTTTTTTTGCACAATTCATTGATATGTTAGTTTTGTAGTGTGACATTTTGATAATGATTTGTGTTCATCAAAATACAATTCCCTTTTTTCCTGCTTGTCAAAATGAGACGTTGGTTTTTTATCATCATATTGTCCCAATGCTTGTTGTCATAGTATTTTCCCAACAATATTTTATTTGTTTTTGACAAAAAATACCTTTCAATATTAGTTTTGTCATGTGACATTGTGACAAAAAACGTTTTTCAATTGACTTACATTTGATCTATTAATGTAATTAACTCAAACATTTAACCATAGCCCACATCGTCAACCATATTCATTTATAGTATAGAAATAGATATTAACATTAACATTAAACATGCCTAGAAAACACATTTAAATCTATTTAGCATCTCTAAGGTGATAGATAATATGGATATTAAATAAAAATTAATATTAAAATTTCAAAACTACATTTTTTTAAAGAAAAATATTTGAAGACTTGAAACAATAGATATTTCATTAACACCTATTCATCTTCAATATTAATAGAAACATTATTTTTAATACTGATTCACACATTAAAATTAAAATTAACATTAATACTGATATTAATATTATTATTAACATTAATATTAATACTTATTAATTTTAAGGATACTACTATTATTATTAATATTAACGTTAATATTCATCGCACACCATTAATATTAAAAATAAATATTACATTAGCACCTATTCATTTCAATAGTTGAAATATTATATTTATAATTATGATAATATTATTATAAATATATTTGTTTTTGTTAGGCCAAGCTTGGTAACTCCACGAATTGATAGATTATATTAGGAAATATCATTAATATATACATTACAGAGACAGACCATTGGAATTCATATTCCAATTTCTCTTCATCTTCTTTATTCTCATATTTACAATATTTTCCCAATCCCTAGTAATTAGGTGTCAACATTCCCCCCCTTAATATGAAGGGACGTTGGTGAGTCCAAGTATAATTTTGAATCATTTAAACTTTTCTCTTCCAAGCACTTTGGTGACGATGTCTGCAATCTACTCATTTCTGGAAAAATGGTGTATGTGAATATTCTTGGCCTCAAAATTATGTGTAATCAATTGATACTTTGTTTTGATATTAATGGCTTTATCATGGAACTTTGGGTTGTTGGCCAATTTTATTATACAAGTACTGTCAATCAAAACAATAGTGGAATGAACTTGTTTCTCCTGCAAATATTCAATAATTTTCCTGAGCTGCATAATGTGCTTCAATTCTTTTGCAATTGCCACATATTATGCCTATATTATGAAATATAATAGAACTAAATGTTGAGCTCAATTAGACAAATTATGATCCAAGAATCATAACATAACCTAAATTGTATAGTCCATTTTCTTTATCTCCATCAAAGTTTGAACTGGAGTATCCTGTCAAGATGAAGTCATCCACCTATGTATACTTAAGTCCAAAATCTTCACATGCCTTCAAGTACCATACAACTCTTTTTGCAACTGACCAATGAATCTGTCAATGTTTATGCATAAATATGGAAAGGATTCCAATAACAAATGAAATTGTTGCCTAGTAGTAGTCAGATAGTTAATACTTCCTACGATTTATATATACTTTTTTACATGCTCAAAATAATTTCCTTATCTAGATGTGACCTTTAAATTTTGATCCATTGGAGTGGAAAAAGGATTGCATTAAACAATGCCAATTTCTTTAAAAAAATCTCCAATGTACTTATTTTGAGAGAGGATTATAAACCTCTGATTTTGGGTTACTTCAATACCCAAATAGTATTGAAATATCCCAAATATGTCATCTCAAAAAATTTCCTCAATTATTTATTTATGGATGCAATATAATTTTCATTGTTCCCTATCATCAATACATCACACACGTACACTACAAGATATATAACACTTTTTTCAACTTTCTTAACAAATAAAGACATTTTTTTCAACTTTCTTAACAAATAAATTTGCATCATCAAGATAACAGTGTTTGAAATTTTGTTTCAGAATATACTCAGAAAATTTCTCATACAAGGCATAAGATGCTTGTTTGAGGCCTTACACAGATTTGATAATATTGCATTCTTTATGCTCTTGTCCCTTCATAAAAAATCCTTCTAGTTGAGACTTAAGAATATTCTTTTAGATATCCATTAAAGAAGGAAATATTTACATGCATTTGATCGAATTTCTATCCATTCTGAGCTGCTAAGGCAAAGAGAGTCCATATAGTAGCTCATTTTCTTTTGGGGACCAAATTATCCTCATAATCAACACTTTATTTATGTGAAAAACATTTTTAGACAAGCCTTTATTCATGCTTGTAAAGTGAGCCGTTTTCCTTATACGTGTTCTTGAAGACCCACCTACATCAAATTGGTTTGATTCCAAATGGAGCGTATACCACATTTTAGATTCCATTCATTAACAAAGCATCATACTCTTTTTGCATTGACTCTTTCCATTCAACATGAGAATTATCTTATTTAAAGGAATTTGGTTCTAAGTATATAGACAAATTTAATTCACAATTGTAATAAAAATACATATCAATAGTTGAATCATAATCATATACATCACCTCCATTTTGTCTATTATAACTTCTTGGTCCTTTCTTTCCAACCTCATCTTGGTGAACACTTTCAAGTATCTTAGTGAGCCATTTTGCAGGACCTTTCTAAGATGACCCATGATGTTAAGTTGAATGAGATGCAAGTTAATAAAGATTTAGCCTTCCAATTATCTCTATCACATCACTCAAAGTGTCTTCCTGACCAGTCTCTAGAGCTTCATGATGGGGAGAGTGTGCTTGAAAATGAGATTCCACAAATTGATCCAGGATAGGGATCCCCCCTTCAAGATTTGGAATATGATTTTCAAATTCCTAAAATGATTTTACATGTTGGAATCTTTCCAAGCAATAAAATCATCACTCAACAACATTGGAAGTATTGAAATATTCAAGAAAAATCACGTCTCTAGAGAGTACAAAATTATTATTTACTTCATCGTAGAGACGATATGCTTTGGATGTATCTAAGTGCCCCAAGAAAATACACTTTAGGCTCCATGCGCCATGTTTGTTTCTCTATTCCTTAAGTATCAAGTCATAATAGGTGGAATAAAAAATCCTTAGATTCCTCACTGAATGAATGTTGCCATACCACATTTCATAGGCACTCTTGTCTTTTAGAGCATGATATGTACATATGTTATTATTATACATTGCAGATAAAACTGCATCAGGCCATAACATCAGCTTAACAT
The DNA here is from genome assembly GCA_034641835.2 of Pinus albicaulis. NCBI lineage: Eukaryota > Viridiplantae > Streptophyta > Pinopsida > Pinales > Pinaceae > Pinus > Pinus albicaulis. The sequence goes on along the minus strand of CM076569.1, from coordinate 745,068,929 downwards.
TTTAAAAAAAGATCATTGAACGTACCATATTCAAGATTGTACTATTAATTTTTTCGGCTAAGTCATTCTGTTAAGGATTATAAGGCGTGATTTCTTGATGTTGAATCACATGTTGGAAAATATAGTTTTGAAATTCATTTTAAGCATATTATTTCCCATTATCAATACAAATAGAGCGAATATGAGATTTTGTATTTTTTTCAATCCATGCATGAGAGTTTCAAAAGCTTCATATTTATTTTTCAATAGATATGCCAAACACATTTTGGTGTAGTCATCATGTATTTATTTCCATTTGCAGAAGGAACAATAACATGGCCACACATTTTAGAATGAAGCTATTCAAGCTTTATATGTGATATGTAATAAGAGTTGGAAAAGGTTATGTGTTGAGGTGCACAAAACAATAGTCATCATGATGATTTATATTATAAGGAATTTTTTTATGATGCTACTACCTTTAAAAGAGAGAAGTAAGTTTCCCACAAAGGCTTCACTCAATGAACCTCTGACATATCACATGCATTGATGGAATACCTTTAAAAATCACACTATTTAGCCCCATACCAATATGAACACCATACATCATCCCAATTTAAAAAACCCCTACTTTCACTAGATATTGTAGGTATCAATTTTTTCATTAACATTTTTTATACCCATTTGTATTTTTTCATTAAGTTTGAGCTTCATTTTTTATACCTGTTAATATAAAAACCCTTTACACTCTATTATATGCTCAATATATTATGTCATTGTTTGCTCAGTATGTATCCCAAAATATGAATGCACATGGTATGGTATTTCTCCACCAGTGAATCCGCCGTGGTGTTTGCATGCATGAAGGATTAACTTCTATGCACTTGAATTTCTTGAAAAATAAATGGGTTTCATCATGCAAGATTTAGTTAGCTTCCTTTGGAAAGAAAGATGTGTTTTTCATGCAAGTAGAATAAATGCCATGTTAATTCCTTCTGGAAAGAACAAGTATTTTCATGTAAGAAATAATAATTGTTATGCTAACTTTGTTTTTTATTAGAGCATGTGTTTCATGTACAATAAATATTCTGAATAACTCTCCTTTGGAAAAGGGGATGTTAGAAAGAACATGCAGTTTCATGCACAATAATGGTATCTATTATGTTAGTTATGTTTTGAAAAATCACATGCATTCGCATGTCTAAGAATATTATCTACGCTATTATTTATTTGGGAAGAAAATACATATTTGGATATACAAAGAAATATATGAGGGTTAGTTTCTTTTGAATAACCTTATATATGCATGAAGATCAAGTGAAGATGATAGTATACTTTGAAAGAATATAGGAAATTATAGTGTTTTCCTTTTGCAAAATAATGTGGACTTATGTATTAGGGGATTAATGGTTAATGTGGTAACAATCTATAGACAATATTTGAATGTTAGTACTTTTAATTAATTTAAAAAGGCATGTCCTGATATTTTGTTTTATGTTTTACGAATGCACATGAATATATGTTGAAGCACGACTAAAAAATACTTGTTATTGGTCTGATCACTATTTGATTTTATCGTGATATCGAAGTTTTCTTATAGTACCCGTTTCAATAAAATACTATGACATATATGTGAAACATGGGTTGTGTTAAATGTTATGGAATACAATAAGTTATTGGTATATGCAGTTTGAAAGAATGTCAGCTGCAGGATAATTCACTAATAGGAAGAACCAGGTCGCAAGAACTTAGTTTTCAGGCCTGTGTGGGTAAATAATATCATAATTATTGCAATAGCTTATAACAAGTTATGTGCATTTAAGATGATATTATTTGTAATATTTTATGAAAAAGTTCAATGGTGAAAAATTTCAATGGAGAGTCCCTTATAGTCATTGACTAAGGGGTGAACATCTTGACGAGTGTTTAACAAAAATAAAAAATTGTTCTTTTTCACCCTATGGGGTTTCCACGGTATATGAGTGTCTAATGATGTGGTTGCCTATTGTACCATTTTTATAATGTTTATTCCTTATATGATGTGATATTTACATTATCAAGTATGTAATTAACTAAATTATTTTAAAGTATCATGGAAATGATGTTATGTTACATCAAGAGGTTTATGATAATGCAACAATGGAAGTTATTGGTTGTGTAACTTACTATTCATTTACTAAATTTAATCTATGTAATGATGATGGTTTATCTAATATGAATCAATGAAGGAATATATAATAGTAATTTAAAAAGTTACATGTTGGTAAATTATGTAAAAAAAAATTCTAACTCCATGTGATCTTTCACGAGGTTACTGAGGGATGTTGAAAGAGGTATCAGAGTCGAAGGTCACAATACTATCAACTTTCGGGAAGTGGTAAGCGAAAAAAAAGTAAAGGTATGATGCTATTGGGAATCAACCCATCTATGATTTTACCTGAATTTACATTAGACTATAGTTGACATGAGATTCATGATGCATGATTAATAACCACATAAAATAATATTAAGTGATAATTTCTCCCTTAAAAATGTGATCATCGCATTTACATTGATGTGGATAAAAGACAATAAAACCTATGTTTCATATGTGAATAATCCTGAGTACTCATTAGTGTTAATGAATAGTAACTACCAACTCTTTCTATGCATACTCTAATAACGATGTTAACGGTGAATTTAAAGGAGAATGACTAAGTTACAATGTCATGCTTGTAAAGGATGAATGCATACAGTCATTTTGTGTGAAACAAATGAATTTATAAAGGTGGGGTTTATCCTTGAAGAGAAAATTAGCATATTTAAAGTACATTGAAAGAAACCCTTTAGATGTTAAGAATGAGCAATTAGTGAAGTGGTAAAGCTTGAATGTAATGGATAATTGATGATTGAGTCTCGTCATGATTGAATTTAATATGGTTGATAGCAATGATTAGTTAGAATTTCCTAACCGATTATTAAAAATTATATGCATGAATTAGTTTTGATTAAAGCTTATTGCAAGTGGTAAACAAGTGATTGTGTTAATTTACTTCATGTTGATGGTATGTTGGTAAAAATAAACTATGGAAATTGGGAATGTTTGGATTACTACCATAATTATTATTGACACTTAAACATTGATGATAAATCAATGTCTTTGAATAATTAAAGTTTCTTTTAATCGTTTATGCACATGGGAGAAATATACAATGATTGCAAAAGCGAATACTGGTCTAACCATGAACACCTATGATTGAAAGTTCTTTAAGGTAGAAAATAACTTAAATCATGATACAACGATGTTGTTAAAGTTATTTATTTGATTACTCTATTAGCTTAATGTTAGAAATAGTGGTAATTTATTGATGTTGATTACCTTATTCTTTTTAAATTTCATAAATTGATGATTCAATGGTGATGTTATCATATATGCTTAAATTATTTTTTATTAAATTCATATGCATAAATGAAATGACGTGTTGCATGACTTAGAAACTATGAAAATCTTAATGAATAACATATTATTCCCTTAATTATTATTTTGGAAAAACAACTTTATAGAAACTTCATTTTAACATATGGAGGATGTATCCTTACTGGCTATATTAATTTTAATAAATAAATGTATTTTATTAGGTGTAACACGACCAATACCTTCTATTATGTTGAATTATTTATAACATAGTTGCATGTGAAAGTGAAATGCACCTTGAATCTATTTGGAAAATGTTTTGTGCATAAGAGTGTTTTGTAGAAGGTATGATTTTATTAAAAACAATTGTAGCTAAAATTATTGATGTGATTAAGTAGGGGTAGCTTATTGGATACATAGGGCTTGTGAAAGGTAAAACATTTCAATGTGATCTACAACTGAAGATTAGAAGGTATAATGTTATGATATACAAAACATGGTAATGTTTTTCTAAATTGAACGATGGTTATTTTGATATGAATATTTACTATATGACATGTGGTGTTAATTATGATTTATTTTCTACTTAATTTTATAGAATATGGGACCCAAGTTAAGGTTTAATTATGAATACATGATGTACATAAATGTTATTTTTATTTTATGATAATATGAAAATGGCCAGTTATGTAAATTACAATGGGAAAATGTGCTAAGAATTTCACCTATAAGATAGTTCTTAATAGTTGAGAAAGGTTATAATGCCTTGGGTTGATGGCAGTGGCATACTCGGAGGAGTTGATGGTGGCATCCTACACATATTTCCTCTTCCTAAAGATATATGATCTTAGTAAGGGAAAAGAGTCGATAAAGATGGTGAGAGGGGAAAATCTTTAGGCAACTCTATTATTTTGGAGCCTGTTGGATGAGGCCCAAAATTACCTCATGAACAAGAATATATTGGAGGAATAGAAAATACACTACCAAGGGGAATATTGTATTGGACACTGTGTAGCAATTCAAATTCTTGAGCTAGTTGGCTAGTGGAATTCAATGTAAAACTTGTGTTTTTAGTGAAATTCTAGGTTGGACATGGTGTGGTCAGAGATCCCTAATTGGACTTGGTATGGTGTCTATAAGAGAGATATATAGATGTGAAAATTGCTAAATATGGTTGTCAGAACCAATTCACATTAGTTGGGAGGAGAATTCTTTTGCAGCTATGGTTCTCATAAAAAATCAATTGCCTAATCAATTGTGTATTGTGTTAAAAATGAATTTTCTTTATGATTGTGTAAAAAATTAATGTACATATTGATAGTAAAATAGCCTAGTGCTCAGAAAGGAAATACTGGAAGTGCAAGTTCTTTTATTGTATTACCAATATTTTTAATGTCTTATAAGGGTCTAAGACAATATGCTCTTGGTACAATTAATGATGATTTTGATGATTAGAGAGCTAGGTGCTCTCTGAGTACTTCTAGAAGCATTGTGTGGATTTCTTTATTGGGGGGCTAAGATAATATGCACTTGGTGCAAATATTTATCATTTTAATGGTTATAAAGATAGGTTCCCTCTGAGTCTGTTAAGGAAGTACTATGATTAAAATGCTGTCTGGAATTACATAATTGAGAAATAGTTAAAAGTGTTTCATTTGGTTTAAAATTTTGTGACTAAAGTTATTGAATTTGTTGATCATAAATTACAAGGTTCTTCCCATGGAGGATATGAAACCACCAGTAGGTAAATTTTTTGCATAAAGTGACCATGATTTCCAAGCGTAATTGGTAAGTAGTGGTAATTTGGTGCAAAGATTTTGTTTGTATTTCTATGAAATTGAATAATGGATAAATCTTGGAAAGTAGAAATTGTTTATCTTTACAACTATAAATTCTTATGACTATTGATAAATAAATTAGTGTTTCCTTTAATGGTATCTCTTGTAATTGAGATTCTTTTAATTTGAAGGGGGGGATTCCATTTTGGGTGGTTTAGATCGTTATATCATGAGAAAAACTTAAAGTTCCAATGGGAGGAGAACACTGGGGATGATGTTCTCATTAAGGGGGGAGTATGTAATATCCCTATTTGACATCCATAAAATGTTATTAAATTTACATAACTTGAAAAAACTATGGAGGTTTTGAAGAAATATAAATAGTTGGTTTTTAATGAGTTGGAAATATCAAATTAGTTAGAGGTAAATGATTATGGGCACCCATTTTTCATTCTTTATTTACTGAGGATCTATGCTAAAAAAAAAAAAATTACCCAGTGACAATGGAAGATGCACATCTTATTTTGAAAGAATATAGTTTTCATGAAATTTACATGCACATGACAGTTTGAATGCAATTTAGTTAGGTTTGGTTATTGATAACCACATCATCTTTATCTATCCGAGGGAACTAAACATACAATGGTATCTCTAGTCTCTAGTTCTTGTATGTCTTTCATCAAATAATCATTATATTCAATAACCTGAACCATTTAATTCTTACCTACATCGCTGAGGTGAAGGCACATAACCAATGGGGATATCACTTATGACATAGTGAGAGACACAAGTATTATTAATTTCTACATAAAATGCAAGGGCAGAAATAGAATTACTGGGAAAGCAAGGAAATCATAAATATCCCAAGAGGATTTGAAGGCCTTTCCTGATGACTTCTACTCAACAAACTATTGGAAAATATAAGCACAAAGTAGAAAGGAAATGCACACAAATATGGCACTTAGTTGATTCGAGGGTTTTCTATTTTCCCAACATGTGAGTGACTATGGAAGGTCCCCTTTGGTTTAGAAATTTTTTCGGTTGTGCTAGTGGAATGGTGTGTCAATGTTAATTGGGAATGTTGGTTTCACAACACTGAATCATGACACTTGTATTTAAAAAAAAAAACTCAAGTCGCGAGGAAGAATATCTCTTTGAGATATAAGTACACATGTTGATTACATGTTATTTATTGAAAAGAAAACATGACATGAGATTAAATCAGATTTAATATCTATTATATTAGATTTGTTTTAGATAATATTTTTCACTTTCATGAGATTTATATATATTATACTAGATTTATTTTAGAAAATATTAGGCATATGCGTGTACGAGATTAGTATATATTATACTAGCTTTCTTTTAGAAAATAAAATATAAGTTTTCTTGCAAGAAAACTAGCTTCTATGCAAAAGTATATGTTTGCATGCAATAAAATTACCTACTATTCTTTTTATTTGTTGGAAAAAAAAACATTTTTCTATGCATGAAAATAATAATTATGGTGATAGAATTTGTGAAAGAATATGTGATTTTTTAATATATAGTTTCTTGAAAAGAACATGTGCTCATGTGCACAAAAATAAGAGTTATTTTACTAATTTCTTGGAAATTGTATGTGTTGAGGTGCACAAACAATAGCCATCCTATTGATTTCTCTTAGAAGGAATGTATCTTTATGATGCTACTATCCTAAAAAAATACAAGTGTGTTTGCATGCATGAAAGAGTGGTTGCTATGCATGTGAATTCCATGAAGGAGAAATGGGTTTTAGCATGAAATATTTAGTTAGCTTCCTTTGGAAAGAAAGATGTGTTTTGCATGCAAGTATAATATCTACCATGTTAATTTCTTTTGGAGAGAAGATGTACTTTTATTCAAGAAATAATAACTATTATGCTAGTTTTATTTTGAATTATGTGTTTCATGTACAATAGTTGTTGTGAATAGCTCTCCTTTTGAAAAGAGGATGTTGGAAAGAACATGCACTTGGATGCACACGAATATTATCTATTATGTTAGTTCTCTTTTGAAAAATAACATTCATTCACATGAGTAAGAATAATATCTATTGTATTATTTCTTCTAGAATAAAATACATATTTTCATATAAAAAGAAATAGCTAAGGGCTAGTTTATTTTGAATAAGCTTATATATCCATGAAGATAAAGCTAAGATGATAGTATACTTTAAAAGAATATGGATAGTTGTAGTGTTTCTCCTTTGGAAAATAATTTGGGATTATGCATTAGGGATTAATGGTTAGTATGGTAATTATCTATATACGTGATTTGAAAGATAGTTCTTTTAATTAATGCATGTGCAGTATTGTTAAAAAGGCATGTTATGATTTTTTTAATGTTTTATGAATGCAAATGAATAGATGTTGAAGCATCACTAGTAAATATTTGTTATTGGTTTGATGACTATTTGATCTAATAATTATATCAAAGTTTTCTAATAGTAATAGTTTCATAAAAAGACTATGACATATGCGAAAGATGGGTTGTATTTAACATGATGGAAGGACTCTGTAATTTGAAGGAATGTCAATTGTATGATAATCCACTGATAGGAAGAACCAAATTGAAAAGAATCAATGTTTAGGGCTTCTTAGGTAAATGATATCATGGTTGTTGTAATAGATTATATCTTGTTATGTGCATTTAAGGTGATATTTTTTTATAATATCTTTTGACAATGGTTAAGGGATGGAATTACTAATAACCATTGAGTGTGGAGTGAACACGTTCATGAGCATTTAATAAAAAATAAATATTTTTTGGCTTTCACCCTATAGGGCTTACAGGGTATATCTATGTGTGATGATGTGGTTTCATGTTGTAAAGGTTGTGAGGTGGCCACCAGTCACTTTCCACATGTGTGAACGGAGGGGAGTTAAGGGACGGTGCATGTCTGATATTTAGAGTGATGGTGCTCGAAACAAGGCACAATTCATCCAGGCAGTTTGGTGGGTCATCATCTTGTCTGCAGATATTTTGGTTCTCTGTTGGTTTATTTGGAGAAACTGCTGTCGTTGGGTCCTCTCAGTTCAGTTAGGGAGCATAAGGTGGAGACATTGTTCTCAGGCCACGTTCGATCCTTCCTTGTTCATTGAGAGTGTAGATGGGTATGCATCTTTCCTAAACTGCATCCTTGTCCATGACATGATTGTTATTTCTTAGTGTGTAGTCGATATGTGGGTTGGAGACGAATGGATAGCTCTAGAGGATAACCATATGCAGTTTTTTCGAAGGTTTAATTCCTCATAATGTGTGTTATTTCTATTCTAGTTTATGTTTTCAATGGGATTTCCCTTTCCCACATGGGAACTATTTTCCATGTACAGTGTAAATGAGGTAGTAATAGAGACTGTAAGCCTGGTAAGGTTATTCCCTTTTATTTGCTGCTACTTTTACTTGAGGAAATGTATGTCAATTCTCTATTTTTTCTTTATAATTTATATGGTTTGGTTCGTATGAGGCCTCGGGCAAGAGAGGTGATATTTTGTGTATTTGATGTAATGGGTCTGTACAGTCTTAGAAATATGTGGTCATTTGGCCCTTCAGATCATAGGGTTCCTCACAGTGGATATAAACGGTGGTGTAGACCACCTAGCTCAAATTTTCTTCTTGTTCTTAGGTTGAAGCCATATTTTGTTTATTTATTGATCCTTCTTACTGTAAATGTAGTAGGTCATCCTAATATGTGTTTATGCTGTGACCGTGCAAGAAACACTGGGTATTAGTATGTGACTGGTTATCTTCACTGGTCCATTTGTACAATTTTTGACAACAAGATAATTTTGATCGCTCAGGTTGCTAGCTCATCTGGAAATGGTGCCTCGGGTAATGGACGTAGACTGGGAAAAAATTCCCGCAAGGCTTCTTCCTCTACCCGACCCCTGAAGAGGAGTGGTCATCGAACAGATGCCCAAATCCTCCAGGAGGTGGTTCAATCCTATAACGCAGGAACTCTAGCTACTATTAAGTAAATGATTTAATTGTGGGAGGTAGAGCTCAATCAATAAGCAATGCTAGATGTGCAAGTGGAATATTGGTAGCGTCTTGTTCCATATACGAGGCATCGTCATGGATGTACCACCCATTATAAATAAACAATTCACCTATATTGGATAATAAAACTTTTGGTGGCAACCGTTATTATGACCCCTAAGATTAATGTTGGGAGAATTAATCTGGGTTTCCAGGAAACTCAAAAGTAGCCTTAGTTGATCCAAATCGAGATTCAACAACAAAACAGGTACCTTGGACACAATGATAAACATATATCATGCCTCCTTCAGTCAGAACTTCTCAATTCCAGTGCAAAGGACCCAGCTCCTATGGATTCCTTGGGTGATTAGATGTTTTTTTAGTTTATCTATGGTTGTTTTTTTTGTATAATTTCCTATTTTATATGTTCGTTAGTACTAAATTTTGTAGTTGTCTAGATAGAAACTAGTGGACAGACATTCAGGCCTATAAGGCCTTGCTTGACACACTTAAAATTTTTAGATTTTGAATGGCTTACAATTCGTTGTAGTGGCCAATAGACCTAGTTTCCCAATGGGCAAGTTGAAGCCATCGAATGTCTTTTGTGAATGTAACCTACTTTTACAATGAACGAATGAAGAAGGACCTACCAAGCTTACAAATAAAAATATTTATTATGCATTTATTCATTTATCTAAAAATTATCATAAATAAATCTAAAATAATGTTACTTTCAAACAAATAATTTACTGTAATTATTATTATTATTATTATTATTATTTCCAAAAATTTAATTATTCTTGAAACATTATAATGAAAAATTAAAATAAAACTAAACTCCAGCTCAATATTAATGATTACACCCATGATACCTTTTGAACCTATCATATTTTTAAAAGCTTCCATGCATTTAAGAAAGTAACATTGGAGTAATGATTCAATTTTAGAGGTGCTTTCTTTTAGAGGTGGACGGATCATTCTAGTTCTATAATATTTTTTGTTTAGAGATTTTATTTGCTAGGAATGGTCTAAGTCAAAAAAATTTAGAGGTTCTGAGATTGATTCGATATTTTACTGCGGAATCCTATGTAAAATAATGGGTCAGTTGTTAAATAGTTGTTCAGTTTATCCTGAATTCTAGGTCAGGGATATTTAGTTATATGTTGGTAGAGTTGCACATTGCATGGTGTTGGGTTAGGAGGTGTTTGTTGAAGGACGAGAATGTCCATCTATCCTCCTGTAATTTTGGTTGGCTCTGAAGTAATTGCAAGGAGATCGAGAGACAATTTTGTGTTTTTAGGTCTACGGTGTCAGAATCATTATTCCTCCTTCCCTTTCTTGTTACTTTCAATTCATGGCCATCCTCTATATCATTTCTCCACTTCAATGATGCGTCCTAGACAATTGATGCGTTGTATATGGGGAGGAGGTAGTTATGTGTTTATGGGACAAAGAAGGGTCAAATCGTTCACCTATTTCATATTTTAACCTATGATTCTGAGAATCATATTTCAATTTTATTCATCCATATTTGAGCAAGGAAATAAGCAAGGAAATCAGTGAGTTGGACTCTCTAAATGGGGTAGATCGACAATTTCATTCAGACCCAAATTTGATTGATGTGGTTTCGAAGAGGATTCTTAGCCTTGGCCTTTGGAGGTGCAAGAACAAACAATTTATATCCTCTTTATATTTGAATTAAAAAATGTTGAACTTGTTGAGTCTAGTTCTTAAAGACAAGAAGACTGAAAACTATATTATATTCTCCTCAACCGAGGATGTCAAAAGAATGATTTGCAATCATCGATTCTCCTTGGAAAACACAAATTCCCAACTGGATTATGCAGAGGGATGTTTTGTGAGTGAACAATCCAATGGATACATTTTTAGAGAACCCAGGCTCAAGTGCACAAGTTCCAGGAACTATTTCTTCTTCAGAGAACGATTACTGTTGCAGAGAGTTGGGAGTGTAGGTGGGAACTCTTATAAGTTTTAATTTTCATGTTGACTACAGGTCCTTAAATGTGTGGTTGTCATTCAGGTTGGTTGAGCTTATAAGTGTAATATTATGGTAATCACTATAGTATTGCAATGTTGGTGGATTTTTCTTATTCTGGTCTTGGAATCCTTCTTTGGAATTATCTACTCAGAAATCATTTAGGAATCCTTATCTGGCATTCTCCGCTGAGAAATCATTTTGGCATCCTATGTTAAATTTTTGTTGTAGTATAGTGAAATCATGTAGAGTTAATGCTCTGTAAGTTTGTTGCAGTTGTTGAGTTTGGATCTATTATTTTTTATTTGGCTCTGGTGTCATTTATTTTCTCCTGAGTATTGATTAAGACAACGTTGTAATGGAGTTTGTATCTTGCGTTTTTCGGGGTGCGTGGTGTTGTGATTCAAATACATGTTTCCTTAATTACCTTTGGGAGTAGAAGGACCTTAGCAACCTCTTTATAGCTTAGGATCGGACCTACGTGTGTTTTTCCATACTCTATTACAACTCTCGGTGGTCGATTTTTATATCCTCACTTTTTTACCTTCGATGGTGGCTTTACCTTAACAAGTAGTCTTTAGTGCTACTTTTTGATGTTTTTTTCGGTGGAATTTTCTAGTTTAATTTCTCTAAAATCTAGTCGGAATTCATTGAAACAAAAATGTCATGAGTAACATTATATATTGAAGTGCCCTAGAGATTTTCTAGAGTTATGAATCCATATATACAATCAAAAAAATAGTTTAAATAACATAAATCAAAATTTTACTTTAAACTTTTTCGCGAGATTCCAACACCAAAAACTCAGAAAAGTCACACTAAAAACAACTCCTTACCTTAATCTACCCACAATCAATGCCACGTGAGCCTACAGCCCAATTCAAAAATATATGACTATGTAAATCCATCGGGAACAGTCCTCTAGGGAGGGCCCACTCAAACCTTCACTTAACTTCTACAAGCCACTTTATATATCTGGTCCAATGGGGAAAGGGCACTTGCAAAGACCATCGAGGTAAGCCCTTCGAGTGGGACTCACACATATTCTCTAATTAATGTCTTCAGCCTGCTCATTGTAACCTGATGTTGTTGAAAAAGAATTCACGTAAGCCCACCAGGATAGAAACTTCGACTGCGACCCAATAAAGCTTCGAGCCCTTCCTTTCTTTGGCTCCTCTGCTTCTATTGGTTGGCTCACATGTCAGCCAGTCCAGTCAACCTTCCTGATTCGTCAAACATCCCTCTCGTCTTGTTGGGGTGATACATCTGATCCAACACTATCAATTCTCTCTCCGAGCATCATTTGTTAATGAAACTTCATGCTGCACACTATCAATTAATGACAATTAAGAAATAACCAAAATTTGGTTAAGTTGCATAACTTTGTCTCCTTATACATATTCATCCTTATGACCTCCTATAGGCCTCTACTATCCATTCTCGCATGACCCTTCTACAATCATTCTCATATATACATGTTATATATACGACTACAACTATGCTCATCTCAACTCTTCTTTTGATTACTTTGAAATTGATTGATGCCCTACTCATCCAAAAGGATCATTGGTCATGCCATGATCACAATTCAATGAAAGGACTCTTGGCCCCCATTATTCTCAATATTTCTCATCTCACTCATCTTTATTATTTTTATTATTTTCCTATAGTTCTATAGCAATGGTATGTGTTTGTGTGAATCCCTCCTAAGCTTAATACACTTGTAAACCCATGATCTTGTAAACCTGCGATCTCATATAGACGCTAGAATGAACTCATATTGAAAATATAATTGAAATTAATAAACATTCGAATATAGTACTCTTCTTTTACGTTATATAGAAATAAATTACAAGGCCTCACATGATTTACATCCAAATCCCTCTCGGCCTTGTGGCCTTAGTTGGCCCTCAAAATCAAATCGAGACTCTCTCTTCTATCTCCCTGTCTAATTGTGTTCATCTCATACAAATTTAATACAAAAGGGATTCTAAACTAATTCAATACAGATCCACAAGCCCCTCACTTGAACCCCTATTCTAGGATCTTAGATCCACAAATATTTCGACAAATTTTACCCTTAAATCACTTTACCATACTCACATATTCTTGAAACTTCTCCTATCTTTAATATTCCTTAGTTACATACATTTCTCATAAAAATAATGGCAAGTAAAATTAAACACTCAATTACATTTCATTAGGGAACCAACTCTCTTGGTAAAATTTTTGACTTCTATGTCAATTGTTGTGGTAAAGACTGATAATCTATGCTCCTGCATCAAGTTTCTTAACCGATATATTTTGGTTTCTCTATTTGGATATTTGTTTGGTCTACGATTTTTATATGGTGATTTCTATAGTGAACCTCTTATGGCAGCATTCTGAATTACCATTGTAAACAATGCTTGTTTTTCTTAATAACAATTATTTGGTTTACACAGAATAGAAAATTTAGAGGTGGTGTGTTTCTATGATGAAAAATAAGAAAATTAATTAGTAATTGCAATATTATAAGGATTACTTTACATGGGAATTGTTTATTTATTCTAATATACAATATAAATGAAATATGAAATTATAGTCAAAGTAAATATTAATGTACATACTATCAAAACTACATTAATAAAGTTATTGAAACACATTGATTGGAATGGGTTTCCACCTTTGAATGCTATTTATTGGTATATGGTGTATGGAAGGTGGAAAATTACAGCAATCAACATATTTCAACCACTTTATTAATGTGGTGGTGCTAATTAATGGCCGACGTGTGTGGGCGGGATTAGCCAATCATGGTTTACTATGGTTTGCCTTGGTTTATTATGGTTAAATATGGTAAATTTGTGGTTATAAGGCATATATTATAATATTATTTACTATGGTGGCTATGCCTATCCACATTAAACTAAAGTTGTTTATGATAGATTATGATAGATTATAATTGACTATGGCTGACCATGTTTCCTTTGGTTGATTATGGTTGACCATGGTTTTACCATGGGTAACTATGGTTGGTCATGTTAACCATGGTTTACCATGATTAACCATGAATTCACATGTTGACCATGGTTAACGATAATGAAAATGGTTTACCATGGTTTGACAATTTTTCTTGTGGTTGACCTTTTATTGATTATGGTTAAATATGGGAAAGTTATGGTTGATCATGATTGTAATTGTTTACATATAGGTCCCTATGACTCATTATGGTTGACCATGGTTTACCATTTCAAATCATTCTCAATAATATTCGATTATTCAAATGAAGTATGGCCTTGATTTACCATAAGTGACAATGTTAGTCATGGTTGTTAATGGGTTGACCGTGATTGGGAACCATTGCAAATGTTTGGGAATGGTTAATTATGGTTCAACATGTAGACCATGGTTAACTTAGGTTAACCATAATAGATTGTGGATGAGCATGGTTGTGGATATGTAAGTTGTTTATAAGTGCATAGAATAAGAGTGTCAAGGTTTTCCTCATTTCTTTAATTGTTATATTTTGCTTTTCACATTGCGATGGTGATAGGTGTTTGTTTTTTTTTTTTTTTTTGGTAATTTTACATTTCCTATTCATTTACTATTGGATTATTCAACAATATTTGTTAAATGTATTCCAATTGTGATGGTTGTTGGGATTTGTTTTTTCAAGGTGAGTCTTTATTTTTTTCCATTTAATTTAAGTTCTTTTATTTTTTTATTGTATTTTCTAGAAATATCTATTATACCATTTACAATGATAAGATCTATTTTTCAAAATGTGATGTTGGATGCCTTTTGTTGCATTATAATGTCCAATTTTTCATAACATGTTTACATATTTGTTTTTTTGGACAATGGTATTGTGATGCTATTTTTCTAGTGAGATCTTTCGATGATGATTTTTTTCATCAAAATGTGACATCTATTCTTGTTATATATGAAACTGTGATGTTGGTTTTCTCATTAGAAAGTGAAAATAATTTCATTTTATTGCGTTGTATTTCCATTTGTTTTCGTAGAAAATTTGTGACCTTTTCTTATATATCGACATTATGATGTTGGTTTTGTAATGTCATGTTGCAACAATATTTTTTTTCTTAGCACAATTCATTACAGAGTGTTTGTTTCTCTCATATAGATATATATTTATGTGTTGGAAGTGTTGGCAACATGGTATTTGTGGTATGATTATGTATGGTATTTTATAGTTGTTGATTACATATGATTAAATTGATTGGTTGTTGTTGCTATAGGTGATTTAATTGATCCTCTATAGTCGAATGATGTTGTTGTGAAGAGATTAGAAGATCTTGGAAATTAGAGAATTATGTTTTTCAAGTTCACATGAAAGTAATGGTATTATCTCTATCACAGAGTAGCATTTCCACATTGTTGAAATATTTTCATGTCATGATCGCAAAATTTGTTATAGGCTTCGCAATTTTTTATAGGGTGATAAAGGGAAAAACCATGATAACTGCCCATTATTTTCTCAATGATTCAAATTTGTCATGAATTCAATATGTGAGGAATTTATCTAGTTTTAGTAGTAGTCAAAGACAAAGTGGATCATTATGAATGCAATGCATGATTTGATCATGATTAATGAGCATAAGTATGGTCAAGTAATTGAATTCATTGTTTATATGGTAATCAAATTGGTAAAACATCTAGTCCATTAATGTTGCTGCGATTGAGGAAAGTGTCAATGCGTGAATCTAGTTACCAACAATTGGTATCAAAGCTTGGTTTCTTATGGTGCAACTTCACCACTAGAAGGTAGAGCATGGGTAGCTAGGAAAGGTTTGTTGTAGATGGAGTTCCTTATTTTCATGGACCTAATTTTTCACTACGAAAGGTGAGATTTGAGGCATACTTCATGTCTCTTGATGTGAACATTTTTCTTTAGTCGACTATGGTATGCAAGATAAACATGATGAAGAAGAAAAGAAGATTATTTTGGAGGGCCTATCAGATCATGATTTAGCTTAAGTGAGTCAGCGCTAGACAAAATAGGAAATGATGGATAAGCTGCACTAGGTTTATGAAGAAGGGGGCTTGTGTTCTTCAAAATGGGTTAAATATTATTAGTGCTCGAATAATTATACAAATATCAAGGAATATGTTCCAGTCATAAATGTTGTTGTTCAAGTTAAAACGAGGAATAAGAAAATGAAGAGGAAGGATTTATAGCCAATTAAAATTGATTCCCTTGATGTGAAAACAAAAACCCATAAATAGAAAAATATAGCACAAATAATGAGACAAAATAATCATATCTAGATGAAACAGAAAAAAACATAGCTGAAAATAAATACCAGAAGAAACTACTACATATGTGTGATGAAAAATAATATTAGCTTAAAGAAGAGATTATCATATTAAAGAAAAAATTATATAAGGAAAAATGAGTTAAAGAAGTTATCGGAAGCAAGCATAAATAAACGAAATATCAATGTGGTAAGATAGAAGCTGAATGTAGTATACCTAGGGGTGGATAATATGGGATACCTAGGGGTGAACCGAAGGGAATAATTTGATCTAAAAGGGGAACACAATTAGTTATTTTAGTAAATAAATCTTGTAAGTGATTACATGCATAAATAATTATTGTAAGTGGTTGACCCTCATTAGTAAAATGGGCCACAATTATTTAGTATATTTAAGGATGATGAATAAATGGATCATAGTTAATAAATAAAATAGTTAACCCACGTTATGTAAGGAACCACAAGTAGTCAGAGAATAATGTGATAAACCAATGGTATTAGATGTATAGTATTGAGGGCTCATTATATTACATCTATTATTACCTATGGTATTATATGTATGAAGCCTATATAGAGGCTAGAGACTCTCCATTGGAGATATGTCAAGTATTGTATTATATTGTCAAGCATATGTCTTATGGAGTGTTCTCCTTCCATAAGTAATAGGTTTATGGTGTTACCCTACCGCAAGGGATTTATATTAATAAATAAGCATTTTTGAATAAATTCTATTGTTATTCTTGGATTGCTCTTAGATTTGTTTTGTCATAGATTTTAATTAATTTGCAAGTTTATTAAAATGAGGCTACTTGTCTAAGAAGTGATCTAGAAAGAACTAGTAGAAAAATATCTCAAATTCATAAGATTGAAAAGAGTATTGAATTCCTAAATGATATTTTAACCAATCAAAGATCCCATCTGATAATGAAAATATTGGGGTTTAAATAAGGTTCTAGAACCAAAATATAAAGTAGTGAAAAACCAGGTTCTAGAACATCATAAGTCAACCAAAAATAAAAACAAAGGGAGACATAAGAGGCACAAACAACAAGGAAAGTAAAAAAAATAGAAGCAGCTGTAATGTTCCCAAAATTAGCATGGAGCTAATTGGAACATTAATTTTTCTTATATCAACCAGGAAGTGAATAAATGGGTAAGGAGGCCCATGAGTAGGAATAAAATCCCTCATAGTGTGAAAGGGTTCATCAGAGTAGCTATATTTTGCACCCTCAAATGTGAAAAGGGGCAAATGCATGAGGACAAGGTCAAGTTTGACCAAGTCAACAGCACTGCCATGGAGGGAGTGGATCACTTTGAAAGATAGCGTAGCGTGAATGGGGGAGACATCATTTGGTGGAGGAAACCCTAATGTGTGGGGGCCAGGGCAAGAAGGCTTTCATTTATATAAAGGGAGGAAAAGGCAGCCATAGATGGATATGTTATTAAATATAGATTTTGGTCCACCTGACTAATTGCTCTCTTCAGTTGTTTAACTGAGATTGTTGTGCTCCTTAGCATAAGGGATTTCCTGTTTAAGAGTCCTTCTCCCTTCTTGAGAGGCCTCTTGAGGGATTTTACGTTATTTGTCCACATTCAGACTCAAGGCCAAGCCACCTCCTTTAGCTACAATGTTATTCCTATAGCAGGAAACATTGTGTTACAGGGTGTTGAAGTGGAGGGTTCCACAACACCATTTCCTTCTCTTATCTTTTAGAGGATGGAGCTTCTATTCCTTTGGGAGGTTAGTGAGGAAGATTTAGGAGCTGATTGCACATATTTAGCATCAGGCCAAGCACTTCCCATCTCCTATAACGCATTCCATCTCCTTGAATGCGTTATTCTTGAGTGCATTTGTAGTGGGGGTGTGCACCACAATTTTTGAGGGAGAAATTTCAGTGATTGAATCAGCCTTTCACCTGAGAGATCCACTGGATGATATCCATTCATCAGATGCATCATCTTCAGCTATCTTCATCCATTTCTCGAGTTGCAGATGCTACTCAGTTTTGACACTGTAAATCCGGCATTTTGGCCATTGTGTATATTTCAGCCAATCCTTCTAGGATTGAGTTGACATTGTTTTTCAGGGGTTTAGAGCTTTTCTCCCCATCTTATGTGAGCCATAAATTTATAAATCCATGTATTGACATTCATTATGTTGCAGTGCCTCTTATAATTTGCGCAGTTATAGCCTTGGCTTTTCCATATGTAGCAGTGCATTTCATATTTCTTGTACATGTTCCTTTGAGGTTCTTTTGCCTAAGCTTGAGTGATAATTTCCTCAAGATCTTATACACATTCTACAGCTATAACATTAATAAGATGGCTATGAGTTCTTATGTCATTTTCTAAAGTTGATGCAACACTACTCTTTCATTGTTGTGTTTTACATATTACTGTAGCTCCACATTTTGAATATCTTAACATATTCCCAATAGTGTAGAAATTCCCTATTTTAGGATACTACAGTGGTATTAAAGCATGATCTTTGGATCAGTCTGTGAGTTTCAGCCACATGAAGATAAAAGAGATTAAGATGATGAAGAGGATGAGATTTCTCTCATCAGTTTTCAAATCTAGAAAGGACCTCTCCAAGGAGGTTAAGAAGATGAAAGAAGGACATGAGGAAGGACCATGCACTTCCTACTCGCACCAAGAAGAATACATGAAGCATGAAGAACACTTGGAATCTAAAGTTATAAGTGAATAAATTTCTGAATACCAAGCTAAATCTAGAGCCTTCAAAGAGACTCTTACTATACCACAATTTATTCAGCTAAAGGAAGAGAGAAGACCCTACAGCTATGGGATGATGAGAGGCAATATATTTCTATTGTCCACTTTTGATGGATCACTCACATGTGCAGCAGAGGATTGGGTGATGAATCTAGAGGCTTTATTCATGATACATCATGTAGTATATAGAAAGGCTATAGAAATTGTAGTGTTCCACCTTGAAGGTGAAGCAAATATTTGGTGGTTCAGCCATAGGAGCCATGCAAGGGTATCTACTCTTGCTGAGTTTTCTCAAAGGATGATCAGGAGATTTGGAAAAAGGAGGGAGGAGCCCTCACCACTAGTTGAAGAGGCATGTACCAGCACTGTTGTAACCACAGAGGAGCAGCCTTCATCTTCAATAGCTTGGGAAGCCAACACATATGAAGAGGAAACTCTTGCAGCCCTACAATGAGCTTCCAAATTTCACCAAGGTATGCTGAAATGTACATTACTTATCATTTCAGCAAACATTATGGATGGGTCCACATCACTGCATACTATTGATTTAGAGCAGAAGAATTGCACTGCGATGTACAAGAGCAGTGATGATGAAAAGAGGAACCATTCCTCATGGGAGCATTCAAATGGAAACTTCATTCAAGAAGCCATGAAGGAAGCAGTAAGAAGGAGTAGACATATGGAGATAAGAAAATCTTTCTCCTCTCTAGATGACACTCTCTCAATGAGCATGCCACAACTCAAAGAGAGACTTCTACTTGCAACAGATCCAAGGCCTCTTTGGTTTTGGAAGGCCATGCATGATGATGAGATATCATGGAGATATTTCATTAGAGGTGCACTTCAACACATCTTGGAGTTGAAATTTCTTCAACAGTTTGAGGAGGTTCTTCCCTTCTCACACTTAGATCTTTATGGATTCAAGGAGGAGAAGATAGATGATGGAGGACATCTAAGGATGGATAACATCTCTCATGTTTGTGTTGGACATTTCTTGAGCCCTACACATCATGATGGGAGGTTTTTTCCTACCACCTCTTTGGGTCCTTATGGGATCAAATTGATCCTTGAGAATATTGCATTTCAATATCCCATGAAATGAAAGGACAAAACTCTGATTTGGGACGATGGTAGCCCTCATGGGAGGAATACCAAGATGGATAATGGAAGGAGATATCCACAAATGATTCAGTGGGTGTGGATGAAGAGCAAGAGGCTAGTAAGCCACTTGCAGATCTATGACACCGGACAGCAGGAGGCTTGGCTGCATTGGTTACTCTTGAAGGAGTTTGGCCATCACTTGGAATATACTCTTTCTAAGGGTAAGTGGATGGAGAAGATGTGGTCGGATGCTTGCATCATTGAGAAACAAAGAGTATGGATGCATGGTGTTGATATGAAATTCATATCATTCATTATGTCTTCATCACATGATCTGTATGATGGAGGTATGAGGAGGCAGCAAATTTTTTTTTTTCTTGGGTTGTACTTGAGAGAGCAAGGGCAGATTTGCTCTCACATAATGTATGATGTTTCCGGAGTAGAGGATGGCACTATCATGGTGAAAAGGGGCTACTCCTTGGCCTTATATGATCAGGAAGTACTTCCATATTGGGAGTAATTCCATATTTTCAACAACATTATTAGAGGAGTCTTTGACAACAATCATGTCAAAGAATTGAGCCATGGGTTGGCAGGAGCCTATTTGCATAGGTCAACATCGTTGTTCTTTTGGAGCATAGACTTATTCATGTACTCATGCATCACTTTACTTTCAACACATGGTGAGAATGTTGTTTTTGCATCTATTGATTATGTAACACAATACTTTCATCTTCTTACCATTATCATACAGTGCATTTCTCCACAAGAGGGCAAGTTTATTGTTGAGCCCCATAAACACAATTTTTCCAACTATTATGGTAGAGAAATCCATCCTTTGTATAAGCATGGGCAAGTGTTTGGTTATTTCTTGTATGCTTAGTTGGCACATTCACTCATTTACTATTCACTAATAGATGTGATGATTCACACAACTAGCCAATTGTCAAAATGCCACTTACCATGCTATTTTCTGAAGTTGCAGTGGGAGAGACTACATCGTGTCCACTTGAGATATTGTTTGTATCATGCAACATCATGTAAAAATTTCAACAAACTTCTCATTTGGATACCTTATGATGATCATGTCCTATTCATCATGGATGATATGTTTTGGGTCAACTTGTTCTTCAATGATGGAGAAGAGATCCTTGGAGGATTGTTCTTCATTTTACCACTTAAGCGAAACACTATTGCAGCCCAAGATGAGCACATACTCTTCACTTATCATGAGTGGAGAGGAGGACAGTGTGGGTTGGACTACCTTGTCTACCATGATTAGATTTTTAGCCCACCTAGTTTGCATGAGCCAAAGGTGGAGGAAGATTTTCAAGAGTTGCCATGTTGGAGGGTAAATATTTTTGTATGAATGATTGTTTGGGGATGGGAGATTCATATGCGGATGTTAGATCCCAATTCATATCAGCCCGCATGCCTCAAGAAGGCCCTTCAGTTCTATCCTTGCAGTTGCTGGAGGACAAGCAACATTTCGGAGGGGAGGACTGTAATTTTCCCAAAATTAGCATGGAGCTAATTGGAACATTAATTTTTCTTGTATCAGCTAGGAAGTGAATAAATGGGTAAGGAGGCCCATGAGTAGGAATAAAATCCCTCATAGTGTGAAAGGGATCATCAGAGTAGCTATATTTTTCACCCTCAAATGTGAAAAGGGGAAAATGCATGAGGACAAGGTCAAGTCTGACCAAGTCAACAACGCTGCCATGGAGGGAGTGGATCACTTTGAAGGACAACACAGTGTGAATGGGGGAGAGATCATTTGGTGGAGGAAACCATAATGTGTGGGGGCCAAGGAAAGAAGGATTTCAATTGTATAAAGGGAGGACAAGGCAACCATATATGGATATGTTATTGAATATAGATTCTAGTCTGCATGACTAATTTCTCTCTTCAGTTGTTTAACTGAGATTGTGGTGCTGCTTAGCAGAAGGGATTTCCTATTTGGGAGTCCTTCTCCCTTCTTGAGAGGCCTCTTGAGGGATTTTACTTCATTTCTCCACATTCAGGCTCAAGGCCAAGCCATCTCCTTTAGCTACAACATTATTCCTATAGCATGAAACATTGTGTTGTAGGGTGTTGTAGTGGAGGGTTCCACAACACCATTTCCTTGGCTTATCTTTCAGAGGAGGGAGCTTCTATTCATCTGGGAGGTCAGTGAGGAAGATTCAGGAGCTGATTGCGCATATTTGGCATCAGGCCAAGAACTTTCGATCGCCTACAGTGCAGTTCATCTCCTTGACTACGTTATTCCTGAGTGTATTTGTAGTGGGAGTTTGCACCACTATTTTGGAGGGAGAGATCTTCAGTGATTGGATCAAAATTTCACCTGAGAGATCCATTGGATGAGATCCATTCATCAAATGAAACATATTCAGTTATCTTCATCCATTTCTTGAGTTGCAGCTGCTACTCAGTTTTGACACTGCAACTCTAGCATTTTGGCCATTGTGTATATTTCAGCCAATCCTTTTACGATTGACTTGACATTGTTTTTCAGGGGCTTAGAAATTTTCTCCATATCTTATTTAAGCCATACATTTCTAAATCCATGTATTGACATTCATTATGTTGCAGTGCCTTTTATAAACTGCACATTCATAGCCTTGGCTTTTTCATATGTAGCAGTGTATTTCAAATTTCTTGTACATGTTCCTTTGAGGTTATTTTGCCTAAGATTGAGTGATCATTTCGTCAATATCTTGTACACATTCTGCTTCTATAACATTAATAATATGGCTATGATTTATTATGTCATTTTCTAAAATTGATGCAACACTTCTCTTTCATTTTTGTGTTTTACATATTGTTGTAGCTCCACATTTGGAATATTTTAAGATATTCCCAATAGTGTGGAAATTCCCTATTTTGGGATACTACAGTAGCTATCAAAAATATCAAAGAAATTAATATCATAACATATTCAAGAGGACATAAGAAGAAGCTAAGATCTTATCCCTCTCACATTCCAACTAAATATATGCTAAGGTATCAAATATTATTTTATGGGTATTTTTTTGGTTGAAATTTTTTTGGACATAAATAAATGGAATGTAAATATCGTCAAAGAAAATAGACATTGTCGAAGAACGATTGTTTCAAGAATGGAAAGCTTGTGCAAAAGGAATTAGTTTGCAGATTTGGTAGAATAAGGCCTAGACAAGTAAAAACTTAGCCATTGAACACAAAGAAGGTATGGAAAAGAAAATATGTGCAACAAATAGCTATCCCTAGTGGACCACCAAGGGAATTCAAGGAAGGACATTTTATCCTTATTGCCTTAGCTAGGGATTTCAAGAGAATGATGTGCTCAGGAGGAGTATATATTTGATTTTTTTTAAATAGAAGATGGCTTCAAGAGAATCCAAATATGATAGTTAAAATAAAAAAAGAAA
Organism: Pinus albicaulis; assembly: GCA_034641835.2. Taxonomy (NCBI): domain Eukaryota; kingdom Viridiplantae; phylum Streptophyta; class Pinopsida; order Pinales; family Pinaceae; genus Pinus; species Pinus albicaulis. The sequence continues at coordinate 745,045,278 of CM076569.1, read as the reverse complement.
ATAATATCTAGTGTTATGCATCTAATTATTTTCAGGTCCACAAGACCAACAAGAGGAATAAAATAAGATTGCATGAGCTCAGTGTGAGATGCACAAGGTGTGAAGGTATACATTTCTATTTTATTATCATTTCATTTTGGTAGTAAATACATATGTTTCCAGTCACATCATGTAGCCATGTATTATCCTTGTTTATCATTTTGTGTGTTCATTGACAACCTTTAGAGTAGTGTATTTTTGAATTTCCTTCAAGAAACCAAAATAAAATGCTAATAATAGTCATTTATTTAAAGAAACAACCATGTATGAAAAGTAAAAAAATCGCTAAGGGGAGAGTTTGTCAAAGAAAGAGATTGAAATAGTGAAGAAATGACAGAAGTTCATGAGGAGGATTTCAAATGCATCTAATGGATTAACATATGATTGTTCACATTATGAGTCCCTTCCTGGAAGAAAAGGCAGAAGGCACAACTTGAGGAATTTTCCATGATTTTCATGATTTGATTATCTAACATTGGTTATTGTAGGGATTATTTGTGCTCCGTAGAAGAACTGATGGATGTCTATTATGATTCTTCACATGGTTGAGTAGAAATTATGTTTCTCAGATTGAAACCTTTTAGAATCAACTTCAATCATTTTAATTTGTTCGATAATCCTCATGCATGGAAGAAGGTGTGGTGATGTAAGCATGTGTGCTATATATTTCTTGGCCTAAATTATGTATTGATAGAGGAGGATTTATAAAACTCCTTTGTATATTCTATTACTACTGAGTCCTCACATTATGGTTGAGATATTGCTATATATATATATATATATATATATATATATATATATATATATATATATATATATATATATATATATATATATATACCTTCCATGTACTTCCATAATATTTTCATTGCACTATCATGAGATCTAGTGTTAGGGTTTATCCATTTGTATTTCTTTGATGCACTTGATGCCATGAAAACATAAAATAAGAACATTTATGTTGTTACGGCCATGTAGAGCCCACATTGTGCACGATAAATTCTATGTATGGTTTCCAAGCCACGTAAAGGTGAGTGGAGGTTAGCGTATTTAGTTTCTTAGGGTTAGAATATTTCTCATGTGAACAATGTATTGAGGGTTATTGCTATAAAAGTATGGAACTACTATAGTTGTTGAGGTTTATGTACATGTTGATAATGAAGAATAATTTTTTGTTTTTGTTGCTTTCTGACATGTGATCCAAAGCTAGGGTTTGCGCTTGTCATTGTTGAAGAATATTATGTATTGAGGGTTTGTATTTCACAACTATTAATGATTTTTTAATTTTAGGATATTGTTGGTACTAGTACAATGTTTATATTGATAGTGTTTTTGAATCAATGATGTTATTTTGTATTTATGAGTGAGTTTAAGAGTCGATAGTTGATATTTAAATTTTTTTAGAGAAAGATGGATGAGTATGTTGTTGATATGTTGATTTATAAATAGTGGTTTTTATAGGAAAGTGTCGACATGGTTGGTCCAACTTATGGTGTGTTTCCTTTTTTCATTGATGTCAACCTAGTATTCATGATATGCTTATGCATGATCCCAATGAGTTCATATTGATGGGATGATAGTGTTATAGTTGATTGAAATAATCCTCTATAGTGGAATGATGTTGCTGTGAAGATATTAACAGATATGGATAGTGAGAGAAGTTTTTCCAGGTTCCTAGGACTATCGCGGTCTTACCTCTATCACAGTGCAGCGTTGCCAAATTATCATAGGATTGCAATGTCATGCTCATGGAACTTGTTGCAGACTTCCCAAATTATGCCCATGAAACTAATTGTAGGGGTGTAAAGGAAAAAAAAAAACGATATTTTCCATTATTTCCTCAACAATTTTAATTGGTCATGAAGTAAATCTGTAAGGAATTGATTTGGTCTTAGTAATGGTATAATACAAAGTGGATTTCTATGAATGCAACATATAATTTGGTCATGATTAATGAGCATGGGTATGGTCGAGTAATTGAATGTAGTGTTGAGTTGGTCATCAAAGGGGTAAAATATATGATCCATTAATGTTGGTGAAATTGAGAAAAGAGTCAATGTGTGAAGTTGGTTACCAGGATTATGTTCATCACATTACAACAAATGCATTATAGTAAAATGCATATAAGGATTGGCGTATAAAATATATAAAAAAGAATGACGGCACATGTTTTGATGATGTGTAACAATTCACTTCTTTCGTTGTGTAGTGATGTCCTTTTTCATAATATTTTAATGTCATTTTATTTGGACATCAACATTGGGATGTTGATTTTTATTGTTTCATGTTGATGATAATTATTTAAAATATAATATGATTATTTTTGTTCTTTTTCACAATGTGTTGTTGGATTATTTATCACAATGTGACAAATTTTAATTTATTATTTTAATTTCATTATCTGAAAAATTGTTTTCTACCAGTCCCATGGAATTTTTTTACACCAACATTTTGATTGTTTATTATAATGTCACATTGCAAGAATTATTTTTGTTCAAAAATAAAACATGGATTATTTGTCAATCTTATACAGATGTAATATTTTTTTCATCTCATCACAAAAAAATCGCTTATGTAAAATATATATAATTAATATGGTACAAGACATGCATAAAAAGAGTAAAGAAGCATATGGCCACTGATGCAGGAGCATGAGGCTTCTAGATAAAAACTTCATTTTATTCTAAAAAGACAAAAAAAAATTACAAGCAAAGGAGTGGGTTCCTTTAGCTGGCAATTTATTAATTTTATAGATAGGATTTGAACTCTTCTTTAGGGATTTGGATTACTGGTAATTAGTTCGATGTATTTAGTTTTAATTGAGAATTTTAGGGAGAATATCGTGCAATGGATTTTAGCCCAAAATTAGATAAATTCGATCGTTTTGACTCGGATATGAATTATTTGTATGAACAATATATTTATATGTAATGTCTAAAATGTATCGTGTGTCGAGATTTGGATGGAAAATAATTAAAAAGAAGAAATTTGTATTTCCTCTGTACCTTTGTAAATATAGGCGAAATTGTCAAATCCTGAAGGTTTTTAATTTCCTTCGAAATAGTTATACATTGATGAAATTCAGTTTGAGTTCTGTTTGATTGATTATGGTATGTATGTTTTCCTTTAAACTTATACGTCCACTCTAAAGGCGAGAGAGTCCAATTGTATTGTTAAATTAAAATGCTAACAGTTGTTGATGCATGGAACTCGTGGTTTCTTTAAAGGACTATCGAATCTGGCAGAATTGAAACAAATAAGATTGTTGTAGTGCGTAGAGAGACAAGGTTTAGTAAGTTAAATGAAATTTCCAACACATTACTGATCCGATGGCCCTCACATCCAATTTGAAATCTGACGGTAATACCAAATTAAGTTACAGGTGGGATAATATTTCAATCGGACATGATGTTTTATAAATCAAATTGAATACGTTAAGTTAACTGCCCAACAAATTATCTGATCTGACAACTTTCACATGATAATTATAGATCCAACGAATATCGCATAATTAGATGTGCATGGTTTAATGTTGTGTTTGGATGCGATAATTTATAAACTTCAATTTAATTATATTTAGTTTATGAGGTTTAATGTAAAGGTTTTTATAAGGGATGGTTCGTTGCCATAACTATAAGAAGATAATTTCGATGGTTGTTTCCACTCTTGCGACATTTCTTTTAATTGTGATTCCATAGTTTATGAAAATGTTATGAATCGTATATTTAAATGAAATGTGGGTTTTTTGTAAGTAAAAGTGGAATTTGATGAAATATACTCATAAAGGAAATAAAGAAGAAGTTCCACCTGAACTCAACATAGTTTCGAGATTTGAGATTTTATCCTTAACTCCTGCATCGAGATCACCATTAGTGGTATCAGAGTAGCCTTTATACAGTGAGAAAGATCTCAAAGATCACGAAAAGAAATCCAACATGGCTTATAGAGTTGGAAGAGGAGGTGGTGTTGGTCAAAGAAGAGGAAGACCATTTGCAAATGCTGAAGTGATGAAAGTTATACAATAGATGCAAGCCAGATTAGAAGCAATGGAAATGGGAAATCAAAGAGATGCAGATGGTGGAGATGTCAGTGAGCCTGAAGTTGAATCTTCAGAAGAGGGAGAACATGCAGAAGTTACTCCTAAAATGAGATTTTTTAAATCAGTGTTGGGATCCACATCTAAACCCAGACTTGAAGTTTCAGTTTTTAAATAAGGCTTAAACCCAGAAGAGTTGATAGATTGGGTTAATGACATGGATAATTTCTTTGATTATGAAGAAATGGAAGAAGGAAAAAGGGTGAAATTTTCTATCAAAAAATTGAAAGGACATGCAGCGCTTTGGTGGGATGGAGTGCAGGCAGAAAGAAGGAGACTTGGTAAGCAACCAATAAAGAATTGGAACATGATGGTGGAAAAATTGAGAGGTAATTTTTTGCCAAGTTATTATCAAATTTCATTATTTAGACAAATGCAGAATCTTAGACAAAGATCAATGACAATCAAAGAATATACGAAAGAATTTTACAAGGCAAGTATAAGAGTAGGACAAATTCAAGATACAACAAAGAAGATTGCAAGATATATTAATGGTCTCATAATGGATATCCAAGATGAGATAAGTCTGTTGTCTCCTAAAACAGTGGAAGAGGCTTATCAAATGGCCTTGAGGGCTAAAGAAATACTCATAAGGAAGCAATCTGCTAGAAGTAGAGGTACTTTCCGAGGAAAAGGAAGTCAAGGTGGTCAAGGAAGATCTACAACACGTAGAGAAGGAACTAGCAGCAACTCAAGTCAACATACATCCACAAAAGGTGATGCAAGTGGCAAAAGGAGTTTTTCTAGAGGAAGAGGAGGTAGAGGAAAAGGAAGAGAAATCAGATGTTATAGATGTAATAAGCTTGGGCACACAACTTATGAATGTCGAGAGAATGTGGGCACAAACCAGAGAAATGTAATTGTTTCTTTGAATGAAGAGGAAGCTACAAAAGTGCTAGAAGAAGCAAAAGTGCCAGAATCAGAGAATGTACCAGAGAAATGAGAATCTTTGGTGGTTAACAAAGTTCTGTTAGAACCAACAAAGGAATTTGCTGAACCAGCATAGAGGAAAAATTTGTTTAGAAGTGTGTGAAAATTTCAAGGAAAATGTTGTCAAATGGTAATTGATAGTGGCAACACTGATAATTTGGTCTCTACAAAAGTGGTGGAGAAATTGAAATTGAAGACAAAGAAACATCCAACACCCTACAATGTGTCATGGATTTAGAAAGGACATCAGCTAATAGTGAATGAATAGTGTGAAGTGGAATTCCAGTTGGGTAGCTACAAAGAAAAAATTATGTGTGATGTGATGCTTACAGACATATGTCAAATATTGCTGGGTAGACCTTGGCAATATGAAAAAGGAGCTATGCATGATGGGAAGAAAAAAACATACAATTTTTGTAAAGATGGTATCAATCATACATTGTTGCTGATAGAAGAAGAAGATGCATCAAAAAGAAGATCTGATCCAAAAGCTTTGTTACTGAGTGGAAAAGAATATCTGCAGCAGATTGAATATGATGAGGTAAACTTTTCATTAATTTGAAAACCCAAGGGATTAATTACTTCCACTAAAATTTCTGATTTACCAATTGAAATTTAAGAGATGCTGGAAAATTATTTTGATATCATTGTAGATGATTTGTCGGATGAATTACCACCTATTAAAAAGATCAGCCATCATATAGATTTGATTCTAGGAGCAAATTTTCCAAATAAAACAACATACATGATGACCCTTACAAAAAAAGAAGAAATCAGAAAGTAGGTACATGAACTGTTAGATAAATAACTGATCAGAGAAAGTTTGAGTCCGTGTGTAGTGCCAACAGTGTTGAGTCCAAAAAGATATGGAGGCTGGAGAATGTGTAGTGATTCAAGAGAAATCAAAAAAATAAAAATCAGGTATAGATTTCCTTTACCCAGAATTAAGGATTTGATGGATTGTTTAAGTGGGGCAAGATATTTTACAAAAATAGATTTAAAGAGTGGCTATCATCAAATTAGGATAAGGAAAGGAGATGAATGGAAAAAAACTTTTAAAAAAAATGAAGGATTGTATGAATGGATGGTAATGTCATTTGGATTATCAAATTCTCCTAGTACATTTATGAGGCTTATGAATGAAGTACTGAAAGAATTCATTGGTAAATTTGTAATAGTATATCTCGATGATATATTAGTTTACAGCAAATTTAAAGAAGAACACATGAGACATCTGAATTATGTCTTAAGGAAGTTGCATCAGCAAAAGCTGCTGGTAAACTTAAAAAAGTGTTCATTCATGAAAGAAGAGTTGATATAATTAGGCTTTGTTCTTTCTGATGATGGATTGAAAATGGATCCAGAGAAGATAAAGGAAATCATATAATGGTCTTCACCTAAGAGTGTTTTTGAGGTAAGAAGCTTCCATGGTATTGCTAGTTTCTATAGAAAATTCATAAGGAATTTCAGTAAGATCAGTGATCCTATTATTGAAACCATAAAGAAAAGGACAAACAACCATTTAAATGGACTGATGAAGAAGAAAAAAAAATTCAGTTGTTGAAACAAAAGATAACATAGAAAACCATCTTAGTTTTTCCTAATTTTAAGAAACCTTTTCAAGTGAAATGTGATGCCAATGGGGAAGCTATTGGAGCTGTGTTAAGTCAGGAAGACATACTTGTAGCTTATTTTAGTGGAAAACTAAATGAAACAAGAAGAAAATACTCTTCTTATGACAAGGAATTTTATGCAGTTGTGCAGTCATTAAAGAAGTGGAGACATTACTTGATGTCTAAAGAGTTTGTGCTTTATTCAGATAATCATGCATTACAGTACATTATGCAGCAGCCAAAAATAAATCAGAAACATGCAAAATGGGTAGAGTATCTTCAAAGTTTCAATTTTGTATTGAAACACATAACTGGCCAAGCAAACAAAGTAGCAGTTGCCTTAAGTAGAAAAAGAATTTTTGTCCAAGAAAGTCAAATTAAAGTGTTTGGTTTTGATTTTCTTAAAGAATTGTATAAAAAATATTTGGATTTTAAAGAGGCATTTGAAGCATGCAGTAATCCTGTTTTGTTAGACAGAATTAAGTGGCTAGATTTTTTCTTACAAGAAGGTTTATTGTTTAAAACAAATCAACTGTGTGTACCAAATTGTTCTATGAGAGATAATTTAATTGAGAAACATAGTGGTGGACTTGGTGGAAATTTTTGTGTAGACAAGAGTTATGAATATCTGAGTCATTTTTATTTTTGGCCAAAGATGAGATCTAAAGTGGAGAAGTATGTGCGAAATTGTAAAGTTTGTCAGTATGAAAAAGGAAGAAGTCAAAACACAGGTTTGTATGTTCCATTACATATTTTAGATAGACCTTGGGATATGGTAAGTATGGATTTTGTTTTGAGTTTACCTAAAACACAGAGAGGGAATGATGCTATTTATGTTGTAGTTAACATATTTTCTAAGATGGCACATTTTATTCCATGTTATTAAACTTGTGATGCTACTCATGTTGCTAATATGTTTTTCAAAGAGATTTTAAGGTTGTATGGGTTACCTAAAAGCATTGTCTCTGATAGGGACACCAGATTTGTTGGTGATTTTTGGAGGACATTGTGGAAGAAGCTTGGTACTAAACTAAGTTTCATCTCAGCTTATCACCCTCAGACTGATGGACAGACTGAGATGGTGAACAAAACCATGGGTAATATTTTGAGAAGTCTTGCAGGTGAACATCCTAAACAATGGGATCAGATTTTGGCACAGGATTAATATGCTTATAATGACTCTCCTAACAGGAGTACAGGGTAGAGTCCATTTCATATAGTTTATCAAATGCACCAAAGAGGAGTGTATGAACTAATAATGTTGGGAAAAGCAGAGATGCGAAGTGCTAAAGTAGAATATTTTTCTTTAGAAATTCAAGAAATACATGACCAAGTAAAACAACAGTTACACGACAGAAACATCCAATACAAAAGTAGAGCAGATATGAAGAAAAGAGAAGTTAATTTTGAGGTTGGAGATTTGGTTCTAGCACGCCTGAGGAAAGAAAGATTTCCAAAAAGGGCATATAACAAGTTGAAATTTAAGAAAATTGGGCCATGCAGAGTAATGAGAATTTTTTTTTCAAATCAATATGAAATTGAATTACCCCCTGACATTGGAATATCTCCAATTTTCAATGTTGTAGATTTGTACCGGTATGAAGACAATGATAGAGATGATACAACTGAAGGCAAAGTAGAGATTTATTGGTTGAAACAGCTACCCACACCAAAAGCATTGCAGCCAAAAAATATTTTAGACAAAATATTGTCTAAAAAGACATGAGGATGGGAGTATTTTGAGTATTTGATCAAGTCGAAAGATCAACCAGTTACAGAGGCTACTTGGATGACAAAAACCATGCTACAGAAATTGGGGAGTTCTGTAGAGAAACTCATGGACAGGAGCCCATAAAGAATTTTTTCCTTAGGAGTCTAATGCAAGAGCATGAGGCTTCTAGACAAAAACTTCATTTTATTCCAAAAAGACAAAAAATGTTCACAAGCAAAGGAGTGGGTTCCTTTAACTGGCAATTTTTTTTTTGATAGATAGGATTTGAAATATTCCTTAGGGATTTGGATTGCTCGTAATTAGTTCGATGTATTTAGTTTTAATTGAGAATTTTATGGAGAATATCGTGCAATGCATTTTAGCCCAAAAATAGATAAATTCGATCCTTTTGACTCGGATCTGAATTATTTGTATGAACAATATATTTATATGTAATGTCTAGAATGTATCGTGTGTGGAGGATTGGATGGAAAGTAATTAAAAAGAGGAAATTTGTATTTCCTTTGTACCTTTGTAAATATAGGCGAAATTGTCAAATCCTAAAGGTTTTTAATTTCCTTCGAAATAGTTCTACATTGATGAAATTCAGTTTGAGTTTTGTTTGATTGATTACTGTATGTATGTTTTCCTTTAAACTTCTGCGTCCACTCTGAAGTGAAGATAGTCCAATTCTATTGTTAAATTAAAATGCTAATATTTTTCGGTGCATGGAACCCATGGTTTCTTTAAAAGACTATCGAATCTGGAATAAATGAAGCAAATAAGATTGTTGTAGTGCGTAGAGAGCCAAGGTTTATTAAGTTAAATGAAACGTCCAACACATTGCTGATCCGATGCCCCTCAAATCCAATTTGAAATCCGGCGGTAATCGCAAATTAAATTGCAGGTGGGATAATATTTCAATCAGACCTAATGTTTTATAAATCAAATTGAATACGTTAAGTTGACTGCCCAAAAAATTATCCAATATGACATCTTTCACATGATAGTTATAGATCCAACGAATATCGCATAATTAGATGGGCATGGTTTAATGTTGTGTTTGGATGTGATAATTTATAAACTCCAATTTAATTATATTTAGTTTCTCGGGTTTAATGTAAATGTTTTTGTAAGGGTTGTTCTATTTCCATAACTATAAGAAGAGAATTGTGATGGTTGTTTCCACTATTGCGGCATTTATTTTAATTGTGATTCCATAGTTTATGAAAATGTTATGAATCGGGTATTTAAATGAAATGTAGGTTTTGTGTTAGTAAAAATGGAGTTTTATGACAAATACTCATAAATGAAATAGAGAATAAGTTCCACCTGAACTCGAAGACATAGTTTTGAGATTTAAGAGTTTATTCTTGACTCCTGCATCGAGACCACTAGTCATGATGTTATTTAGTGAATTGTAAGAATTTATAACATTCATTGCAAAATATGATTTACAATAAAATAAATAAAAGGAAAATGGTACAAGAAATATAATAAATTGCAAAGGAAAATGAGTTCATGAAGCGCTTCAATGAAGTCTTATAAAACATTGATGTATAAAGTGGAACTAACCGAGGAAAAAAATGATTGAATTGAAATTAATATGAAATTATCATCAAATGCATGCTTTAAATTTAAATTCCAATGCAATATCCAAATGGTATAACCCATGAATTGAACAATTATATTATAATAAATTGAGAATATACATGTGTTTATTAAGTAGATAGGTCAAATTTTATTAAACATTGCCATATTTTAAAGTGGAAAAAAAATTGACTTTAATAATTTCTCACATTATTAAATTTTGAACCAAACACATGGTTCACATTAATGTTATGAAACATGGTGACATTCCAAATAGTAGAAAATTCCATGTTAAATATGGGAAAAATTGAATAAAGCTAAGAGGTTCACTTAAAATTCAATAATGTTAAGAGCTTCAATTCAAATTTAATGTGATATTTAGCAAATAACAAAAGGAAAAGAATTCTTGAATTTAATTTACTATCGCATTGTCATCAAATGCATGTTTAAAATTTTAAATCCTTGAGATGTAATATTCAAATAAAAAGACTGAAAAATTCATTAGCTTTATTATCTAGAAAACATATCTGATAGATATTAAAATGGTAGATATTCAAATGGAACAAGTGATAAATATATGAAATTAGATATTCAAATGGCATAAGTCATAAATATCTCTTATATGGTATAACATGTCCTAGACCATACTAGTCACCCTCACAACACCAATGAGCATCAACTATTATTGGAATACCACAATATCTATGAAGCCATTGTATCCTATGTGTCCTAGATTCACTTTCCAAAATATGTAACTATTTCAAAATTTGCTGCATATTATATAACATTTCAAGTTCTTCATAAAATAGATGGCATGGACATGCACTTCTAGTACTGACTATATTTTCAATGTGTGTAATACTGACTATATTTTCAATGTGTGTAATATACTCTTATTGTATAGTGAGATTATGAATAAATAGATTATAATTGAAGAATCTATAATTACCATAACTATAATGGAATAAAATCATTAATGAGGAAATAGATCAATCAAGGATGAGAAAAATATCTAAACAAGAAAAAAAGAAAAAAACATGCAAACTATGAAAACCAATAGCAAATGAAATGTGGGTCTGGAATAAAATTTTAATTATGTCTTTGGAAATGGTTTATAAAGAAATAGATAAATTAAAATCACTCTCAAATTCAAGAAATACAAATCTAGATTTAAAAACAAAAACATGTAATAGTATGCTTAATCATGTAGATTCTTAACTTGCTAATAGTACTCATTACAATATCGTGGGCCAATACCATGCTTTATCAATACCACATGCACAAGTAACAATAACTCATTTCATATGACATTTTTTTAATTAAAAAATTTAATTGCAATGGCATAACTATTTTGAAGATAAATTTCAACCTTTGATGTAAGTGTTACTAAGAATATTTTGAGGTTAAAATTCTACCATCCACCTAATATTTATTGCTAAATAGAAATAAAATTATGTAATTATTATTCCAAAATAGACAAAACTTTAGGTATTATTAGAAAAAACATGAAGGAGATGTGTAATTATTTCTTAGAATATTTATTATAATTAGTATTTAAAATTATTAATGCCAGAAAAAAATGAAGGATGTGTGTAATTATTTTTTAGAATATTTATTGTAATTAATATTTAAAATTAGTTATGTAGTTACGTAATAGTTGGAAAATTAATATTTTTTCATTATTAAAATTATATTTTTAATTACAATGATAGGATTGTCTACTTTGGAAAATGGCTTCCAAAATTTAATTTAATTATTAATAGTTAATAGGTAGATGGTAAGAATTTAATGTGTGCAAGATATTCTCAAAAAAAAATTAGTGGTGATAAGAATAGAGTGTAGAGATTTATCTCAAAAGTACTTATGCCTTTTTTTCTTTTCAATTTAATGAAAACAATATGTGTGTGTGTGTGTTTATCACGACTATGTATTCCATAATTATTCACACTAGAATTAAAAATTATACTTACTAAGACATATTTTATTGAGTGATAGATTAAACCCTAGGTCTTATATAAGGGTTAGGTTGTGAGCATTTGTATCTATATAAGGTTTTTTATTATATCATATCCCTCCATAATTTCTTATGGTTTTCCTCAAGCTGATACATGGTTATTCCAAGCCCTAACCGTGTGGTTATTAATTAGTTTCTTTAAATTTCAATTCAAAAATTAATTAATGATTTTTCCTCTCTATGGTAGGATAGAAAGCGATAACAACACCCCCCCCTCTTCAGGGTATTGTATATAGGTTCTATTATTAAATGCTCCTTATCTTTCGTTATGATTTTTTCTTATAAGGGTCTTTTCTAGTATTTAAAAATGGTTCCATAACATTTCTTCATAGGTTAGATTATTATTGCAATGGTTTCATTTTTGGACGTCCTTTGAAGCTAACTAATCGAAACTCTATTCTTCTTGTTGTGGCTAATAAGGTGCTTACTTCCTTATTATACCCTTTTAGGTCAATAGAGCCATTATAGGCTTTGGCTTAAGAATTGGCCTCAAGAATTATATTGGGTTCTACGGTATATGCAATGAAACCCTATATGGCCATAGTCACCATTTCCAAATTATATTTTTATTGGTTTTAAAAATATATTTAGACATATAATCAATGTTATACCTAGTCACCTGTAATATTTGTATTTTCTTTTCAAGAAAATGAGGATTATTCCCGCATTACTCTTCCACATTTTTTTTCTACATAAAATACATAGCCTTTTCATTCTCAATTGAGAATGTACTATACATTATTTATGGCCAAGATTGTAGACTTATACCATAATCATTTTGTTGTATATATATATGTATATATATATAGACGTATGAATCTTACTTTTTTATTTTTATGGTTGCATGTTATAGAGTCATACTTATCATGGCTTGCAAGCTACTTAATGTTCACTTCTTCTCTATTGCTATAGATAATAACCCTTACAATCACTGCGAATTTTCAATTATTTTTCATGCTAGTTTTATATAAGTGGCTTTTCACTATTTTTTAACTAAATTATATCATCTCTATATTTATTACAATGTGATATTATTTTTTTTTCCTTCTTTTTTCTTGAAAATTCAAAACAAGGCTAGATACCTGGAGGGTTCCTCTTGTGGGAAATCATCGACACCTTTTTAGGCCCTATTACCAATACTTCCTAGGAGTCAGGACCAGCTAATTTTGACCAGATATCAATGTTTTAGCCTTGAAAATGTCTTCTTGGATAACCTGAGAGTTTTATTTATTTAATTTTATCTAACTTGTGTATATATTAAATATTTTCACTACCAGAATATGAATTTTGAAACTTCTAAAATAAGTATGAATTCTTGTTACTAAAATTATTTCCCTAAAAATTATTCAACACATACTATTGTCTGAGAATATTATACTTCTATCTATCATATCTGTTAAAAATTCCTTGTATTAAAATTTCCAGGAAACCCTTAGTCTAAAGTCTCCATTTCATTACCATAATAGGTATTCGAATTTAGTATTTCTTGCTTCCCTGCAACATGTTATTCCACAGATACATACTTGTACAAAAAATATTTTCTTAAAATAAAATCATAAGACTTACTCAATTACTTATTCTAACACCCATATGAAAAAACATGAACTAAATATAAATTTCATGACTACTTACTCCTACTTAGAACAAAAATAGGAAAACCTAGTCAAAATATATTCATTTTCAAAAATAAACCATTAAATGTAAAATTAATAACATCTATTTAATTATCTAGGGATCCTTAGAAAACATATTAAAGGCTTCCATGTTCCTCCAAATTTTGAATTAGATTTTAAAGTTGGATCCCCCAAATCTCCACTCCTCTCTCCCAATAAAAAAACTTAAAAATATTTGATAGAATTCACCTCCTAAACCTTTTAGGAACATTATGTTAATCCCTTGGGTAAAAACTAGTATTTCTCTCCCACTTGTCTTATTCTCAAAATAAACTATCCTTATCTCTCATAATTCTCTTGTACAGGTTCAACCTCATGACATCTATCTGAAATCATGAATTATCCTGGTGGTTTTTCCCTTCCAAATCTACTTAATAATGTAAAAAGTATGATTTTTTTCTTATTTTGTTCATGCCCCCTTCTTGGGCACAACTAATTTCCAAATTTTTTCCTGAGAGTTAGGATTTTAATATCACATGAAAACATTAAACATATTTTCAAGAGTATTAACACACCAACATTGTTCTTCTTTCATTATTTAAATAAATATTTACACTATCATATCCCATCATTTTTCTTTTAACTCTCCAACCAAAAATTAAATAAAAAGTCATAAAGTAATCTATTCAAGGGTATTACATCTCCCCTCCCCTTAAAAGGGACACAATATTGATGTTTCAGATTCCATTCATCTTTGGAATAGCACAGGTGGCCTCTGTAGGCCCAAAGTAATTCCATTTCACTTTAACCTAGGATATGGCTTAATTCCAAAGTGTAGATTCCCTCTGATCGAGATTTTGTATATGTTCGACCTAGAACACCCCTTCCAGTTTGACTCGTACAATATTCTAGTCAATTATATGAGTAGGATCATGTATATATTTCTTAAAAATAGACATATGAAATACATTATGAATTCTAATTTGTGCTCGTAGTGCTAGCTGGTATGCCACTAGCCCTACCCTAGCCAATATCTCAAATGCCCCACAAAATGGAGGGGCCAAGTTAGAACATCTCCCGAATTTCAAGGAGCTATTTTTTTGTTGTAATTTAATATAAATAGTTCACCCACTTGAAACTCTTTATGTCCAATTCTCAAGTCAGCATAACTATTTTTTCTATCTTATGCCACTTTCAAATTCTATTTGATCCTTCTCACCACTTGATCCTTTTTCGTGTAACAAATATTTTCGCAACATAATCTTATCCTCAGGTCGACTCAAACTTAGAGGAACATGACACTTTTTTCCATACATAGCCTCAAAATGAGTCATCTTGAGTGACTTTTGGTAGATATTTTTATAGGAGAATTATACCAAATGTAGATAGTCCTCCTCACTTTTGGGTTGGTTCTTTACATACATGAATATCATGTACTTAATAAAATAGTAAGCCCTTTCTATTTGGCCATGACTTTTTGGATGGTACGTAATGCTAAAGTTCAACTATGTAGCCATGCCAATAAATATTTTTTTCCAAAAGTTTGAGGTGAATTTCGAATCTCTATCTGATATAACCTTGTTTGGCACACCACGAAGTTTGAAAAGTTCTTTAATAAAGACTCCATCCACCTGTGTAGCTCTATAAGTGGATTTCACGGGTAAAAAATGGGATTATTTAGATATTTTTTATGCCATTACCATAAGTGAATCATGTTTCTTCCTAGGGAAAATTCTAAGGATGGAAAATTATCTTGAAGTTTAAAAAATTGGCGAATCTCACTAGTCCCTAATATGCAAACTATAAAATATTTATTGATGTATTTGTAAAATTATTCAAATTTAAAATGATATTATACATATTGTCTATATAATTTTGGTGATTTTTAACGTAAAATAATTTTATATTGTAAAATTTGGGCGAATTATTTTTATAAAAAAATGGAAATTGGCGAATCTTTTTTTTGGAAAAACCATGGAAAATTAGCCCACCTGCGAATATTAGCCCCTAAAATTTTCCACGTTTCTTCCTTGTTCGGGGTAATCTAGTAATATATTTTAAGGAAATTACCTCTCATTTCCATTCTGGTATAGGCAGGGGACTTAGTAAACTGACTAGCTGTTGGTGTTCAACTCTCAATTTTTGGAATTATTGACACCTTTCCAATTATTCAACAAATTCTCTTTTCATCCTCGATTATAAAAGCTCCCTTTCAAAGGTTGTAATCAATTTTATATCCCATTATAGAAATTTTGAGGTAAAAAATGAGCCTCAAAACAAAAATGTACAAAAAAAGTTAAATATATAAGAGCCAATAGGATTCAATATGATAATCTCATCCATGAGGGAAGATTAACCATTTTTGGACTAAAAATGTAAAAACATCAAAATAGATAAATAAATAAAAATCTAATTTTTCAACATATTTTTAACTTATCTCCCTACGATTTTACTGATTTTTTGAGCATGACCAATTGTTAGATGCAAAATTTATTTTTTCATCCAAGCATTACTCATGTTTCATACTTTCTATGGACCCTACTACATGAAAAATGTAAAATACATGAAAAAATGTGATATGTCACGTTCGATGGACCCTACAACATGAAACATGTGGAATACATGGAAAACATGATTACATATTACATTTTTTCATGTATTTCACATTTTTTGTGTAGTAGGGTCCATCAAAAGTATCCAACATGGGTACTCCTTGGATGTAAAATTAAAATTTGCATCCATTGAGTGCTCCCGCTTGAAATTTGAGTGAAATCGTATGGAGATAAGTTAAAAATATGAATTGAAAAAGTAGTTTTCCCTTTTTTTCCTTCAAAACTTAATGAGGAAATAAAATATTATTTTATTATTTCCACCATTATTTTATAATACTCCTTAGGAGGCCCATTTTAGGCCTCAATATTTCTTTAATGTGGGTGAGATGAAGAATGTCTCTTGTAGTGTTCATATATTATTATTCTCTTAAATTTATCTGCATCTCGAACATAAGTTTTTTTTTTTGTATGTCAATAGTTTGATTTTACTGATTGCATAATTAGTTTATTTTCTTTGATCAATCGAAATTTTCAGATCTTTGCAAGGTTGATTATAATTCTAATCTACTAATGTTGCCTCTTTGATATGTTCATTAAAAAATTTCTTAGTTTGACTCAACATCACTTTGTATACTTTCTTCAAACATTGATTGAATGCACTTCCACCTTTTCTTCTTTCCCCTTTATGTATTTGATGTCAAAATAATAATAAGTTAGGAAGGTCATGGACCTGGCCTACCCAGAAATCATGTCTAGTTGGCTGAAAAAATATTTCATGCTTACATTTTCAGTAGTCAAAGTGAAATTTTTACCAATTATGTAGTGTATCCACATTTTAAGTGCGAGGATTATAGCTACCAATTGAAGATCGTAAACTGCATATTTTTTCTCTTGTAATTTTCTTTTTCAGGACTCATAAGCCAAAAACATGTCCTTCCTACATAAGTACACCTCCAAGACCTCCCAAGCATGTGTCCGTACAAACATAAAAATCTTTATGGTAAACCTACGAAGTTGGGTTACACTTTTGTGAGAATCAGGGCCAGAAAACTTTTATTCTCAACAATTCGGCCAAAATTTTATAAAATTTTAGCCAAACTGTTAGAGAGTTCGGTCGAAATTTCAAAATTAGTTCGGCCAAACTTATTCTGTCGTGTACATTGACGACATACTGATGGCATAGGCAAACAGATTTCTGGCTGGAGATTGGAAAATCGGCAACATAAGTTCGGCCAAATTCTTAAAATAGTCCAACCGAACTTTAGTTTATAAATACACCAGCATGGAGCCGTTAACGAGTTTCGGGATTATTACCATCTGTGTCTGTTGTGATAGTTTTTCTGCGTCTTCTATTTGTTTTGGGCCCGCGTCTGCATCTGTATCTACGTCTCTGATCTTGGCAGAGTCTTGTTGTTTGGCCTCATCTCTGAATTTCGGATTTATAGGTTGGCTCTAAATTTCGAATTTCCTGCTTTCATTGATTTCCTTTATTTTAACATTGAAGATAAATACACTGATATGTTTAAAAATATATATTAAAACTTATTCTTAGAATTTTTTTTTTTAATTTTAACATTGAAAATATTTTTCTACCTCTATATAATGGCCTCTCTATTAAAAGTTGGTACCTTTCAAAGGTATTTATTAAGAATCCTTTTAAGTATTTATCAATAATCCTTTTAAGTATTTATCAGAAATCCTTTTAAATATGTCTTGCTAAATAGATATTGAAACTGACTTCTTACTAGAATTTTATAACATGAATATTTTCATATATTTATTTGGGAATCCTAATATGACATGTCCCCAATGTGTTTATTAACATATGCACCTCACCTTATTTTATAATATAACTATTTTTATGTGAAGATTGAGGAGTACTAGTTCATAATAACGTAGCTTGCCATATATCTATGTGAACCCATTAGACATGATATTTTTTAAAATTTACATTCAACATGATATTTTTTAAAATTTACATTCAACATGATATCTTTTAAAATTTATAAGATAGGTTTTTGCTATAAATTCTATAAACATGCCTTGATATTGTTTTGTGTGGTTGTTTCCAATAAGTGATCGTGTTTTGTCTACGTCTGTTGTGTGGCCCGGCTATGTCTGTCGTGTGTTTTGGGTCTGCATCTGCATCTACGTCTCTGGTCTTGGTAGAGTCTTCCTGTTCAGCCTCCGATCCAAATTTCAAATTTCCAGGTTGGCTTTAAATTTTGAATTTCCTGCTTTTAATTGCTATAAATTCTATAATCATGTCTTGATAAACATGTCTGAATTCTGAATTTCCTAATTTCAATTTCCTATTGCTTTCATGCATGTTTTGTGTGTTCGTGTCCAATAAGTGATAACTCTTGACTGTATTAGCATGGATTTTTCAATTTATGTAAATTATGTAATCATGTCTTGAGAAACATGTCTGAATTTCGAATTTCGTACTTTCAATTTCTTGTTGCTTTTATGCATGTTTTGTGTGGTCGTGTCCAATAAGTGATAACTCTTGACTGTATTAGCACTGATTTTTTATTTTCTGTAAATTCTATAATCATATCTTGAAAAACATGTCTGAATTTCGAATTTCCGGATTTCAATTTCCTGCTGCTTTCATGCATGTTTTGTGTGGCCATGTCTAATAAGTGATAACTCTTGACTATATTAGCACTGATTTTTGTAGCACTGAGTTCATTAAATGAGATACCACTGAAATATTCTCTTATCCAAACTCCTTTCTATGGTTTTAATGAAACATAAATAACACCAATATTGTGGCTTTAATTAACTGCAATTACACTGAATAGCATAAAAAATGTATAACACAAAAACTATCCTTTGAAGAAATACAAACTTCATCTTAATTGCATATTTGTATTTAGCATGAAATTTATTCCTTCTGTAATTATACAGAAGCCTAAAGTCACCCATCTAACCCTGTAATTAGGCTAAACCTATCTCTATAATTTTAGTACAAAATTATGTGTTGGTAATGTGATAACCTCAATTGGGTATATATATTATTTTTCCACGCTAAATGAGTCGACATGACTTAGCGACTCATTAAATGAGATAATGAAATGTAGTCAATAGAATAAACAATAGTTATAAGGAAAGAAATTAGTTAAGCTCCAGCTTATTTTTCATCTAGTAAACATACATTAGCAGCAATTCAAAGATCTTGTACAAACAGTAGACATAATTGTTAACCAACACTGAATGCTAGTATGCATAAATACTACGAATCCAAATATAGTCCACTTAAAATTTGTAGTGCATTGGAAGAGACATACTATACAAAATTCCTAAATTGAAGGTATCACTCTTTCATCATTAGTATAACCATTTGTAGCTTGTCTAGCCTTTTATTGTTTCCTAACAAAAAAATTTCTTTGATAATAGTTATAGATTTTTGTTAGGAAAACAATAATTATAAATTCTTTTTGAAAAATATATTAATAATGAAGACTGAACCTAGCTACATTCTTCAACATCTAAGAGACACAATTGTATTGTGATATTTTCCCTTCTTTCCAACTTAGTCCATCGTTATAGAAAAATCCCTTTTAATGAAGCAAATATATCCATAGTGTTCCACTGATATTTGTTCACCAACAACTATTCCATTTTGGACTTATATATCTCAAAACTATGCTCATTGAATTTATGCATCTATATCTTTAAACTACTCAACTATTTTATTTCACCATAGGAATCAATTCAATATATCTCCCATTTTAATGGGGTCTATCACATTTCGAGAAAAACACATTATCCATAAAAGTTTCCCAATGAAACCAAAAGTTATTTGATATAAAACATAGGTTTTAACCTTATATAGTTAATTGTTTCAAAGAGTTTCTTAATCAAATAAAAAATATTCAATGTAAAACACATGCATTAACATATAATTTACTCGAGAAACCCAAAATGAGAAGATAATTTTTTTGTTACTATATTAATTTTTAGACCATCAGACACACACACACACAAATATGTATGTATGTATATATGTATATATCCCACGACAATTATAAAATACCAATCCATTACCTTGGATCAGATAAAACTTTAGTTATTTAACAAAAAATGTAGAACAATGGGGTAAACTACCATGCACTATAAAAATGCTAAAAATAGAACCATGTGATGAAAACCATCATAAAGGGAGATTTTTTCCCGCAAAAACATTTTTTTTGGGGCACTACCCCTGAACACCTATGTGTGGGGGATTTTTCATCTCTATGAAACCCTAAAGTGGGGATCCTTTCCTCCCATTTTATTCCCACCACTATGCTTATAAAAATATATAGTGGATGGGGGTATTCAAATAATGAATATAACACATACAAAACATGCAATAATTCTCCTTAATGTGACCATAAATGTTGCAATGGTTAGAATTATTTATACTACCCTTGCATGGATGTGTAATGGCTATTTTACTCTTATCCTTTCCCCATTTCCAGTTCTTATTCCCCTCCTTCAAAGCTTCTTGGTGCTACTTTTTCTTCAAACCACTTAAGTAACCTTTATTTTGGCCTATGATTTCTAGATAATGTGTGTATACACATGGCTCATACATTATCATTAGCTTGGAAAGAATCACTTTATTTGTAGATGGTTATATAGACCCACATATACTGAAGGAGTACATTTTGGCTCTTGGGAAAGATATCCAATAATATGACCATATTTTTGAACTTAGTACACTCTTATACACCCTTATTTCTATGTAAAGTAGTGTGAGTGATTCTGCGAGTCCTCTACACACTTCATAGGGTATAATTGGGATAGGTAGTGTTAACTTCTACAAGTTCTATAGGTAGAGTCTATAAAGGGCCAAGTAGCCTCTGAATCTTATCTTTTATGAAAGGTGACATATCCAATAAATTCCCCAACAGTCAATCTTTGGAATATATACATAGAATTTCTTCATTTTAATATCCATAAACCACAATCACTTTAAGGAAAATCGTGTACATGCGTCATTTCTCCCATACATGTCTCATTTCTCCCATAAAATATTAAGGAAAACTTTAAAGCATGTGCCACTGGCTTTCTCCAATTAACTTTAAAGCATGTGTCATTTCTCAAGGCTTTCTCCCATTAATTCAAGGAAAAATTTGAGGACTAAAAAATAAAAGTAGCTTAACTTCCATATGATAGGATCCCCCAAAATCAAATGGATTAAAATTTAAAATGTTAAAAGTGGAGTGTTTTATGATGTAATGGATCTTAATGATCTAGATTGACATGATTGTATTGAACTTCCATAGGATAGTATCCCCCAACTCAAGGTGAGTAAAATGTAAAATGTTAAAAGTGGAGTGTTTTATGATGTAATGGATCTCAATAATCTAGTTTGACATGGTTGTATTTTATTAATGTACCTAAATTTACACCTTCCATATTGCTTTATTCTTTTAAACTGTTAAAAGTGGAGTGTTTTAGGATGTGATGGATATAGATAATCTAGATTGTGTTAAATATGATGTAATGGATCTTAATAATCTAGAATGACATGGTTGTATTGTATTAATGTACCTAAATTTACGCCCTCCACGTTAGTTTATTTTTGTAAAATGTTAAAAGTGGAGTGTATTAATGTACCTAAATTAACACCTTCCATATTGCTTTATTCTTTTAAAATTTTAAAAGTGGAGTGTTTTATGATATAATGAATATAAATAATCTAAATTGACATGGTTATAGTGATATGATGATAATGTAGGTTGATGTTGAAGTTGTAAAATTCTTGTACTTATCAATTATTATAAATTATTAAAAAACATTATAACTGCTAAATCATACTTCTTATTAAGGACATAACTATTTTTTGATGATAGTGTAGGTTGATGTTGAAGTTGTAAAATTCTTGTACATATCAAGGATGAATGATAGTAAAAGCCAAAAATGACATTATTTTAAATTATTAAACAATTTGAGAAGTGATAAATCATACTTCTTATTAAGGACATATCTAATTTGTCATAACAAAACTCTGATATATAAGCACAATCTTCAATTTCATTTTTTGTAGGTAAATCACTATCTTCACATTAAATAATTTTATAAGGTTACTATAAAACTAAAGTCTTTCTCCCATTAATTAAAGGAAAATTTTAAATCCAAAACTCTGAACCTAAAGTGGCCAAAATTCCATAGGATTTTAGTCTGTTTGTTGATTGTTAACTTCTACAAGGTTCTGTAGGTAGAGTCTATAAAGGGCCAGGTAGTGTTAACTTCTATAAGTTCTAAAGGCAGAGTCTGTAAAGGGCCAAGTAGCCTTTAGATCTCATATTTTCTAAAAGGTGACATATTCAGTAAATGCCCCTACAGTCAATCTTTGGAACAGATCTAAATAGAAGTGCTTCATTTTAATATCCATAAACCACAACCACTTTAAGGAAAACTATGTACATGTGTCATTTCTCCCATACATGTGTCATTTCTCCCATAAATTCTTATGGAAAGTTTTTAAAGCATGTGTCATGTTGGCTTTCTCTCATTAACTTTAAAGCATGTTTTTAGTAAGTGCATAAAATAATTTTGCAAACCGTGTAAATTTCATTTCTCCCACAAACTAAAGGCTTTCTCTCATTAATTCAAGGCAAAATTTAAGGCCTAAAAATTGAACCTAAAGTGGTTGAACTCTCATAGGATTTTGAACTTCCACGGGATTTTATCCTATATGTTGAGTGTTAGCTTCTACAAGTTCTAAAGGCAGAGTCTATAAAGGGCCAGGTAGCCTCTGGATCTCATCTTTTCTCAAAGGTGACATATCGAGTAAATTCCCCTACAGTCATTCTCTGGAATAGAAATAGAAGTTCTTCATTTTAATATACATAAACCACTACCACTCTAATGCAAACCTTGTACATGTGTCATTTCTTCGTTCTCCCATAAAATTTTAGGCAAAATTTAAGGAATTTGTCATTTCTATTTAATTTCTCCCATAAACTCATAAAGGTGTGACTTTTGACATAACTTCATCAACCACCACAACTATTTGTTTTAGTAAGTGCATAAAATAATTTTCCCAACCATGTAAATGTCATTTCCCCACAAACTAAAGGCTTTCTCCCATTAATTCAAGGAAAAATTTAAGGCCTAAAAAATGAACCTAAAATGGTTGAACTCTCATAGGATAGTATCCCCCAAACTCAAGGCTTTCCCCCATTAATTCAAGGCAAACTTTAAAGCCTAAAAACTGAACCTAAAGTGGCCGAACTTCCATAGGATTTTAGTTTGTTGGTTGAATCTTAACTTCTACAAGTTATAAAGAAGTCTGTAAATGGCTAGGTAGCCTCTGGATCTCATCCTTTCTTAAGGCATGCTATTTCTAGATATGATTTCTGCCATAAATTTTAAGGCAAAATTTCATGCAAACCATGCATGAACCATGTATATGTGTCATAAATCTCCCTTAAACTCTAGACAATGCAATATTTAACGCATCTCATTTCTAGATGTGAATTCTACCATAAAATTTACGTCTAACTTTAAGATAAACCATGCACATGTGATTTATCTTACGAACATGTGTCATTTCTCCCATGCATTTGCATACATGTCAATTTAATATATTTTTATTGAATTTGTTTTTTTTCGGGGATAAAAAAACCCACTAAATATGGTTGAAAAATGGACATTATGCATAGTTGTTTCATGCTATCCCAATCTAGGGAAAGTAGTGATTACATATGTGCTTTCCAATATTGTGACTAGCAAAGTCTTCCAAAGGAAAATGAATATACTGGGAAGAACAACAAAAAATGAACCATATTATATTGCATTGATAGAAGGCTTGGGAATAACTATGGAGTATGGATCAAATGGAATTGTAGTTTTTACCAATTTTGAACTTGTGTGAAACTAGATGAATGGCATGTACCAAGTTAAGAAGAAGAGGCTAAAATAACTGCATGGAATAGAAAACAATATTGTTATCCAATTTCATTTTTTTAGTATAAGACATTGTACAAATGTGAATAATATTTATGTTTATCTATTGCGTGGGGCAATGCCAATTCAGGATTCATCTATCAAAGATGAGTTAATAGATGAATTAGAATTATATGGGGCAATGCCAATGCAAGATTCATCTCTCAAAGATGAATTATTATTGAGACGCTCTTCTTCAAAAATTCAAGATTCATATCTCAAAGATGAATTAGTTTTGAGATGCTCTTCTTCAAAAATTCAAGGTTCATCTCTCAAACATGACTTAGTGTTGAGATGCTCTCCTTAAAAATTTATTGATGGACATTGTAACATATCTTGGATATGTGTGTGTTTTTTACTTATAAATGTGTCTGTTTTAATGACCATGCGCTTTTTTCAATTGTATACCAAGTGTGCTCCCACCACACCATGTCAAGCGCAACTTGGTGAAATTCACATTTGCAACAAGAGGTGAGCTTCACATATTTATAAAATTAAAATGCGAGGACTTCAACAATTTTTTGTTTAAATGGAGTTTCATGCTTTTTTTAATGACCATGTGTTTTTTTCAACTTTATACCAAGTGTGCTCCCACCTTGAAAAGTGCAATTTGGTGAACTTTACATTTTCATAATTTTTTTTACTTAAATTGAGTTTCACACATCAATTAGTTCTTTGAATTTTGTGTTTTACATAATTTGTGTACACTATATTACATTAATTTTCTGAAATTTATTTTGAATTTATTTTAAATAGTAATTTAAAAAAATAATTGTAAATGTCCATTGTAGATATATATATCATGGAGGATGAACAACAAAGATCAACAGAATCCCATATCTCTATGAGAGAGGGGGATTAGGAATTGAGGGATGTTCATGGTATTTAAATATAATCTTAAATATCCATACATATGCATACATGTGTGTACATCTAGAATTGATTTTTTATCAATTTTGTGAGTTAAATTAGTTGTTAATAAGTTTCATTTTTTATTTCTTAGGAGCTAAGAGGAGAAGGGTGACTACTCCATCAATGGAGCATGACCATGGTTCATGCAACTGTGGTATGGTTCACGCAATTTAATCAATGAATATGTACATGTATTTATATGTATGAATGTATTTTTGAATTGATTATAAATTCATATTTGTTTATGAAGCTTTTCTCTCGTCTTGTGAGGTTGGTGGTGGTTCAAATTCCCTTAGAGGGCCATCAATAACTGTGGATGGATTGCATGAATGTGGTGATACGTATTTCCCCAGAGGCCAATCAACGGATGGTCATGTTGGTTCTCAACCAATCAGTGGTCGTGTTGATTCTCAGTAGGCTCGTTCTTGTTCTCAATAGTCTTAGGGTGGGAAAGTTGCTAGCCAACCACATTGAAGTGGCCATCAATTTGAATTTTTTTTCATTCAGTTTGTACAAATTTGTTTACATGTGGTTTTCTAACATACAAATTTTATTATTGTTGTAGAGGCTGAAAATTCTGCTCCAAATTTTGCTAAAAAAAGACGTAGGGCATAACGTGTCATTCAGAAGAAGGTTGTCCACTAACCACAACTTATCAGGGCAACATTTCTGATATACCTTGGGAAACAAACATGAAGCAATTCACCTTAGAAAGGTGTCGACATCTTCATGCAAAATTGAAGAGATATCTCGTGACTTTGACTCTACCTGCTGAGAGCCGACAAAGCTTGGAAATAGTTGCACACTCTTTAGGCGAACTAGTAGATGTGTATCGAAAGCTTGGGCCAACAACTGATACTTTTGTAGAAGTCATGAGAAAAAGAAAGGAAACAGTGATGGGTCCCAATAAATGGCAGGTTGTTAAATAAAGAGTTACAACAGTAATGGCCAAGCCTATGTTTAATTTCAAATAAGGGCCAAAAATAAAGATGCTGAAGGTGCAATATTTCAAGCACCCTCATATAACTCACTATTTGTATGATAGACACCTTGCGGCCTATGGAAGACTCCCATGGAATGAGGAGGTTCCACTTTATTTTGTAGATTTATTTTATGCAGAATTATTTTTGCAAATGAAACCCAATTACAATGACCTTCCCTCTGAATTTTTTGGTCTTGGGAAAGGTAGATTGTGTGACTGTGGGGGCACTAGACATGGTGTTGATTTTCCTCACCCTGAGCCACCATTGGTTAGTCGACCTTTTCATGTAAAAAATTTACGGTTAGAGATAGAAGCCACTTCTAAAATTAGTCGAGAAGCAAGGGATACCATCATTGACAATGTTCACAGTGGATTGGGTGGAGTCAGTGTTTGTCTGAATTGAAAAAGTGCACATGATAATGCATGTGCTAATTTTGTATATTATACAGATGAAGAGATCGAAAACATGAGTATTGAAGATCTCAAAACATATGCAAAGAATCATCGCAATGGTTGGCAGGACCTAATTGTGCATGAGGAAGAGGGCATGGGAACAGTATGTGTTAATGGTTAGGGTTCAATTATTTTAACACATGTACAATTTGTAATAAATACATATATACATACATTTATTTGTATAGATTAATCTAACAAAAATGTATCATTATATGTTAACACCATTTTTAGTTGTCACACTTGATGAATGAAAAAAATTTTAATAACACAGTCAGAGCCTCCGGTTCAAACAATCAAGATGGGTCTCACCATCAATCATACAATCGAGATGGTTCTCACCATCAAGATACGTTGGAAAATGTTAGTTTTTTTTAAGTGAACATGAAGATGTACAATTAATTTTTATCTATTATTGTATATATCGAAATATGATGAGATACTTTTAAAATAAACAATTGTGCACACATGTACATGTACATATATTTAATAAAATGTTTTAACAAATTACGATTCTGTTTGATGTTTTTGGGATGTCGGTACCTTCTTATTCCTTGGGATATGTACCTTCTTCTTCCTTAGGAGATGTGCCAAATCCAAAATCACAAGTATGGACAAATTTTCACTTTTAAAATTTATATTTTTAAGTTATATATTCCACCTCAAAAAGTTCCTTTAAAAAATGAGATATATCTAGATCTTGAGTTATTTTAATTTTTTTAATTTTAGGTTTTTGTAGATTTTCTTTCTGAGCCACTCTTAGGAGATGTGCCAAATCCACCAGCACAAGTATTCAATTTTTCACTTATATATATATATATGTTTGTCAATTATAAATTATAAATTGAAGTTTAAAAGTTTTATTATAAATTGAGATCTAGAGATTTTGAGTTATTTTAAATTTTTTGAATTTTAGGTTTTTGGATATTTTCTTTTGGAGCCTCTCATAGGAGATGTGCCAAATCCACCAGCAAAAGCATTCAATTTTTCACTTAAATATATGTTTTTAGGTTATAATTTATAAATTGAATTTTAAAATTTTTATTATAAATTGAGATCTTGATGTTGATTTATTTTATACTTTTAAATTTTTTGAATTTTAGGTTCCTATAGAGGATTTCTTTTCTCCATGGACTCTAGCGATGGAGATAGGAACATCCACACCATTTCAACCATTTGAACAAGTTGTCTAACTGTTTTTTTTAATATTATTGAAAATATGTTTATATATGCATTTTCATTTGAAATTTTTTAATATATATATATATCTTTGTGTGTGTGTGTGTGTGTGTGTGTACATGTATATTGTACAATTTAATATTGAAGATGTTCCTGTGGGGGAAATTTTAGTGGATGAGAAACAAATGGAGAGGGAAGCTCATGAGGTATTTCATGATTGTTTTTTACATTTTGTTTTTTACATGAAGTTATATATATATATTATCACTCAATTTTAAAACATTAGATTTTAATGTTTGTACACATTGTGTACAGGTTCCCCATGCTTCACAATATAGCTTGAGGATTGTGACTTTGCTGGGAGAGACACTACATCCATATATATTTGATGGATGATGCACATGCACTATTTGATGGATGATGCACATCCACACGTGCAACATTATATTTACAATAGATTTAGTCTTAAATTTAATTTTTTATATATAGCCTTATCTAGATACAGTCATATATAACTTGATACTTGTGAGATCTACAAATTTCAGACATATTTTATGTGAACTATAATTGGTACATGTGAACGTGATATATAATGTTTTTATATATAACTTGATACTTGATACTTTATACTTGTGAGATATACAAATTTTGGACATATTTTATGTGAACTACATTTGTTACATGTGAATCTGATATTTAATGTTTTTAAAACTTAATTTTTGGATGGTTGAACTACATTTGGCATGTGAAGTAATGTTACAGCGTTATATAATTTATTTTGTTTTTAAAACTCAATTTTTGGATGGTTGAAATACATTTGCCATGTGATATGAAGTAATGTCAAGTGTTATAATTTGTTTTTTTTTTTAAACCAAGTTTTTGAATGGTTGAACTACATTTGGCATGTGAATTTGTGTTATAATTTGTTTTGTTTTTAAAGTGTTATGGTTGAACTACATTTGGCATGTGAGGTAATGTTACTTGATACTTGATACTTGTGATCTATAATGTTTTATTTTTAAAACTCAAGTTTTGGATGGTTAAACTACATATGGCATGTGAAGTAATGTTGTGCTATAATTTGTTTTGTTTTTAAAACTAAGTTTTTGATGGTTGAACTACATTTGGCATGTGAATTAATGTTGTGATCTATAATGTTTTTTTTTTTAACTTAATTTTTGGATGGTTGAACTACATTTGGCATGTGATATAGTGTTTTGTTTTTATTGGATAGTTGAACTACAATTGGCATGTGAAGTAATGTTGTGATATAATGTTATTGTTTTTAAAACTCCTGTTTTGGATGGTTGAATTACATTTGGCATGCGATTATGATATAATGTTTTGTTTTTAAAATTCAAGTTTTCGTTTTCCAAACAAGAAAAAAATCACATGAATATATGTACATGTAGAAATGATTTAAGTACACATTTTTGAATATATATATGTTAAAATGATTGAAGTACAATACATACATACATACATATATACATACATACATACATCCACACACACACACACACACACACACATATAATCATAATATTCTAGGTCTTGCTAGATGTGTCAAACAATCATAAAATTTTAAAAATGCATTCCATAATGTATATATATCTAATACACGCAAAATTATTCATCAATGCATGTATAGAAAAGATGATTTTAGTTAATTCCATTCTATAACATATATATCCAGTACATGCAACATTTTTCATCAATGCGGGTAGAAAAGCTACTTTCAGTTAATTTCATTCTAGAACATATATATCCAGTACTTCAACATTTTTCATCAATGAAAACAAAATTTAGCTACTTTCAGTTTCAATTGCATTATAGAACACACACACACACACATATATATATATATATATATATATATATATATATATATATATATACCCGATACTTCTAGAACATATATATCCAGTACTTGCAACATTTTTCCTCAATGCACATAGAAAAGCTACTTTTAGTGAATTTCATTCTAGAACATATATATATCCAATACATGCAACACATTTCATCAATGCATGTATAGAATATCTACTTTCAATTGATACTAGTGTGCATGTGTGAAAACAATGTACATGTGAAAACACTTGCACAGATATCATAACAAGGCAGCTCAATTTTTAGTTGAGTTCTGGAAGTTCTAAAACATGAATCCAAAGAGAGGAAATTGTTGGGCAGTTCAATCAAAAAAATTCCAATGGAATGCCATCTTCAATGATCTGTTCCTGATTAGATTTTGAAAATTTTCATTTCTTAATTTTTATTTTTTTCTTTGATTGAACCTCTATAAAATTTATGCGTGTTGCACACACCAAGTGACTATATTGACAACTTATGACATTAGATTCATAGTCTTCAAAGTAAAAAAAAATCCCCACTTTGATTATTTTGTCTGAAAAAACAACCTTTAAGTATAATAGATCCTCTGTCATATGGAAACCCATGATCATTATAGTTTTCTAATAATTTCATCTTTCATTCAGTTCAACGTATGAAATAATACTTCACATTTTCATCGTTGTCAGTAGGTGCAATTATAGCAAAAAAATCCCCTAAACAATAAAACAAACTTAACAAACTTATGTATTTAAATTTAGATCCTAATTAACATGAAAAATTAAATTTAAGATAATTTTATTATCTATTTCGATATCTCTATCATTTGAAAGTGATTCAAATGTTACCTTCTCTAACAAGATCAGAAACTTGATCACCATCAGATGATATTGTAGTCTCCTCTGATTGCATTTATTCAAACATTGCAACGAATATTTTCCTCTTTGTATTTAGATTTGTATGTTTCCAGTATTTTACATACATATTGATTTCACAAGCGTCATTGGATTCTCTGTTGTCTATGCAAACATATAAAAAAAACAAGAATATTTTCTTTTATCCAATGCAAACACATTTGTGGACAACTTTGTTTTAATTGAATGCAATTTTTGAGTCCCTTGTATTGTTTCAACGTCATTTCCAATTGATCTATCTACATCTTCGATCCATTATGCGAAAAATACCTATATATGGAAAATCCAAAGAAGAATGAAAATATGATATCAAAATACCATCAAAGATAATCACTGCGATAAATGTACACTATTTAAAATTGGGTATCCAATAAAAATTAAATTGAATGTACCTTCGTACTTCCCTTGACCTGTTAGTCTCATGTCTTAGAGTACTGATGCACCATTGAAAAACTTCTTTAGCGTCCAGAATTCGGTTTGCAGAGGGGTTCAGGTGATATCTTCGAAGTGCTTGTTTTATGCATGCCCCTTCACTGTCATGTTCTCCTTTTCCATAGCAAGTCTCAAATAAATTCCAACAATGTTTAATGCGAGTTTTTATATGAAGACAACACAACCAAAATAATGATCGTGAAGATTTGAATTGACCTACGCATCCGTCTGACCATATCTAATATTCATTGAATTTTATTCCATGATTTTTCAAGGAGTCATAAATCTTCCCAAAATAGTTTTGTACAAAGTATGTATCATGTGTACGATCGTCACTAATATAAAAGTGATATTCCTTAATAACGTGTCGATTTTCACTGGTGCTTTCTATTTGATCGACGTTTTTTAGCATCTCTATATAGAATATGGACAAGCATGGAGACTTGGGTAGAATGATAGTATTCACTCTAAATTTCTTTTTGTGGAACAAATGTGTAGTTTTCTGCAAAATCAATTACTGACAAAATGGTCCCTCATGGAAACTCTTTATGGGATCTTTTGAATTTCAAGTCTTTCCATCGAGCTCTATGGGAATTCTTGGTGTATTTATAAATTTTCGCCTCAAAATTTCTCAAAAAATCTATCACAAAAAATTATTATTCTTGTAATTCAATTCTTTTAGCACTATTTTCACCTTGAATAGATGTATGGGTATATTCATATCTCTTCCCTTTCACTTTCATGTTGGACAATGATTGATCATTTATATCAGTACGATATTTGTTTTGAAATTTAGTCAAATTTCCACAATCATCGCATTTTTTACCACCAACACATTTATTTTCATAAAATAATTCATCGCTTTCTCTTTAACATAGAATTTGAGATATGATATCACGGATAGTGGAAGGAGGAGGTAAATATTTCCAAAATTTCCTACCAAAATTAAGGAATGTTTCATAATATAACTGAAACTACACATGATAACAACAACAAAAAGTGTCCTGTATGGTGGTAGGTTTTACATACTATGGTTTTTGTTGAACAAAAGCACTGATTGAGAGATGAATTTCATGATTACCTTCTTTGAACTTGTTTAAAAAATCTATTTGAGTGGTTTCCAAGAAATTTTTTTCATGTTCCTCTTACTAATTTCATGTTATTCTTCTTCGCATCACATCCCTTGCATTTGGGGAAACACGTGAATTTTTCTTCCAATATTCATATATTGTTTTCTTAACATTTTCTCCAAGTCTATTTTTTTATGGTTTCCTACAAATAGCTCTCCAACAAGCGAGCTCATCATTACATCTATTTGCAACTGACATATCCGATGTTTATGTAAATTTTTTTGTGAGGTTCCTAATGCTTGTGCCATAGATTTTACCAAGCGATTCTCTTTAGTACTCGATGAAACCACTGCCATATGTATTTCTCTACGTACAACTGAAACATTTTTTGTCTATATCTTCTAATTGAATTTATAGCACTATTTATATTTTGTATCACATTTTCCTTCATTTTTTTTTTTATCTTTTGTTGATTTTCGAATACACAATAAAGTCGTAGCCTCTTTTAATTTCCTTAATCATAGGAGACCTTTTAACTTTTGGGCTTGAACTGTCACATTTTCCTTTATGAATTATGTACCAAAAATGTGTTTAACACGATATCGTATAACATGGTCAACTCTTTTATCTCCAAATGTGTGAGTGTCAACATTTTCTAACATCTCATCATTGGCATTGATTTCATCTGTACATATTCAATAAATTAATAAATACGTATAATTTCAATAATAGGTGCATGTTTTCAACACACACACACACACACACACACACATAGACATGCCTTGTGATTCAATTTAGTCACTTGAATTTCTTTCAACATTTTCACCATCTTCAATCATTGGTTCAATACCTCTTTCACTTTCTCCTTCAAAATTTTGTATCTCATCAACAAATTTTTGAGGAATATCTCTCTCTATTTACATTGCGAAATATTTTTCAAATTAGTTCATCAAATAAAAATTAAGCTTGAACACATTTTACAATACGAAAATTTTAAATATCAAATTCATATTATTTGCATTTAAATACTTGCTTCAACTTCTAGTTCAGGTTGATTTTCCCTTTCAATATTTGAGAGTGCTTCTCTCTTTCTTTTGCGAGATTCTCTCCCCTATTCTTTACATTCCTCAGGGTCTCTTTTTCGATCATATTTTCTCGCGCAATTCCTTCGATTTCCTATGATAATAGAGTATGAAGTTCAAAAAATTTCCTTCTAAAATTTAGACAAACACTCAATTAAAAAAACATCACAAAATATTTAATTTAAAAAAAAAAAAGCTCATTTTAAAAATTTTGCAAAAAATACATACTTCAATCCAAAACTATTACTTTAAAAAATCTAAGAAACAAATGTCGCATAAAAATGAAACAAAGCTCAAAATATTTCCTTCCAAGTCTTGCAAAAAAATTTCATTTAAAAAGTTAGACAAAAGCTCATTTTAAAAAATCATTATAAAAGGTTTACCTCAACCCAAAACACGTACTCTAAAAAAATGTCACTTCAAAAAATACTTCCAAAAAATGTCCATTGAAAATTAATTCCGACTTCTTAAAAAATGCCACTTTAAAAAATACTTCAAAAAAACCTCTAAAAAATATCACTTTAAAAAATACCTCCAACAAATGTCCTTTGAATATTAAGCCTAAAAAGAGTCCTTTCGAAATTAAGTCAAAATAATGTCTTTTGGAAAATAAGCCTAAAAACCTCTCAAAACAAAATACATCCAAAAAAATGTATTTTGAAAATTAAGCCCAAAACCTCTAAAAACAATGAAAATTAGCCCAAAACTTCTAAAAACAAAATACCTTAAAACCAAAAAATTTATTTTGGAAATTAAGCCCAAAAATTTCTAAAAACAAAATACATCCAAAAAAATGTGATTTGAAAACTAAGCCCAAAACTTCTAAAAACAAAATACTTAAAAAAAATCAATTAAAATTAAACACAAGACTTCTAAAAACAAAATACCTTACAAAAAAAAGCAATGAAAATTAAGCCCAAAACCTCTAAAAACATAAATTATACCTTAAAAAAAATGAAGCCTAAAATACATCCAAAAAATGTATCACATACCTCCAAGAAATTTCCTTTGAATGTACCTCCAAGAAAATTCCTTAAACCTAAAACAATCCTTTGCAAAAATTTCCTTTGAATGTACCTCCAAGAAAATTCCTTAAACCCAAAACAATCCTTTGCAAAAATGTCCTTTGAATGTACCTCCAAAAAAAGTCCTTAAACCCAAAACAATCCTTTGCAAAATCAGACATTTGCAAAATCAGACCAAATGAAGAAATGTACGAAATTATGTGAAAATACTGAATGTTTTTACGTCAATTTATATTTCCACGAAATGCTTTTTTTCGAGGGGCTTCGTTGTATTTTCTGGCTGATGGAAAGTCAAGTAAATGTTTTGTTGAACTTTTATAATAAATTCTGCTGAACTTTTGTGTCATTAGACTTGATGTGCCATCGGCACAAAAAATAATTCGGCCTAACGTTTTACAAGTTCAGTCAAACTAACACGTCTGCAATTACACAGAACCAAGCTTTGAATACATACCTTCAACTTTTCCTGATTAAACTCCATGAAACATTCTGAATTAACTGTCGGAACTAAGGCAAGAATTTTTAGAATTAAATCTAATTTCAGGAGATATAACTCTTCTGAATTTCATAAATATTTACTAATTTTAATTAATTTTGTAATAAAACGGGTGAAAACAATTTCTGAAGGTCATTATGACTCAGTGAAATCAATATTTTGTATCTTCCAAAATACACTGTAAAAAAAATTGAAAAAATTATGGTGGATTACATTGGTCCATCGTCTATAATGGATAGTTTTTAGATTTTTAGTTTATAGCTTATATGTTGAGAAATTTCATGCATCGTGAAACATATTCAAAATATGAATTTTTTTCATATTGGATCAGTTCAAAAAATTCTAGTAATTATGATATTCATCAGTTGGTTTTGTAAATATAATGAAACTAAAGTAGACTCTGTCTAGATTGTTGTAACACATTTTGTTTCTAAAAAGCACAAAGTTTCAAAGGATACACCAGTGTGTAATAACATTTCTTATTATGAATCCTTTGATTGTTAAAAAAACACACTCAAAGAAACGCTAAGTTGACATATGAAATGTGTATAAAAAAAATCCAAAAATAATAGAAAGCTAATAAAATTTCTCACAACTTTTTTTTTTATCGCAAAGTGAAATTCTAAATAGAAAATTTGTTTTGTCTTGCAGAAAGTTGAACAGAAAAAAATGAAATTTTTTTCTCAAAAAAGGGCAAAAAGTATAACCCAAATTCACATTTTCACGATATGTTTTGTTCAATTCCGGATAAAGAATAAGTAAATATTTAAATTCCTCAAATTTTTCCTCACACTCTTGAATCCACATAAATTTCACTGGTTTATTTTGTAAGGAGGTTATAGGATATGGTAGCATAGATAATCCTTCTATAAATTTATAGTAATAACAAATAATTCTCATGAATGACCTTATATAAGCAACATCTTTTGGGTTTTGTCACTCAAGAATTACCTTTCTCTTTTCATGATTAGTTGTTATCCCTTATTTCGATATTACCTACCCAAATTGTTGTATTGTGTCCTGGTAAAATTCACATTTGCTAAATTTTTCATATAATTAATGTTCATGTAGTGTCTGTAGTACTATCTCCAAATGATGTGTATGCTCTTCTACAGTCTTTGAATACATTATAATCTCATTTATAAAAATTAATATGAACTTTTCTGTAATATCCCTATTTTTATTGCCTTTATTAGACATTTGAAAATCCTAAAGGTTAAGTGGACCTAAAGGAAACAATAGTTGTGGACATATTATATTTTTTAAATTTTATAAATGTGGAATTTTAATTATTGTCAAAGAATAGAGTATATTGGAGACTAGGATTTCAGGTCCATGAGGATGGAATTAAATCCAAAGACTTTCCAAAATTCTCCAAAAATCCTTGTAGAAAGAAAAATAAATTAAAAATATTATATTGGAGATAAAAATCTAAAAGATACCTCAATAAAGTGGAATGTTATTGAGAAGAGGTGAAATAAAAGTAGAAAGAGGAAAAAACTAGTTTACAAGTACTTTTATGGAAAAAACAAAAGTAAAGCGTATGCAAAAGGAAAACAACAGCTTGATTTAACTGAACAAAGTTATAGAAACATATTGAAGGGAAAGCAAGCTTAAATAAGTCATTCCTGGGTAGACAAGAGGTTTTCCACACTTTGGATGAATTGGTCTCTTATTAGGGGGAGCTCTTCTTAGGGGGAGGTGTGGTGAGAAAGCTCAAGGTTGGGTGGCAAATAGTCTTACCAAAATTGGTATGCACAAGTAATTTAATTATGTTTTATGAAATTGTTGATATGATTGAAGTTAGAATAATGTTGATTCAGGTAGAAAGAGCTATAGAAATTATCTTTTCTATACTATTAAATTCTATAAAAGTTTAAGTTATTCAGTCTGATGTATTTAATAGAACATATACCAGATATAGTTAGCTCTGTATAGTTACATAGAAAAATAAAATTTGAAAACCAACAAACATAATGTCTAAACCAAATTAGAAATGTTTAAATTTTCTGTTAGGTTGTAAGAATTTAAGCTAGAGACAATGTAAACCAAATCGATTCCTTACATGGGAACTAAACGAAAATAATATCTGTGTAAGAACCCAAATAATTGGGGAAAATCGAATGCATCACCCAACGATTTTAACAAAAAGTATATCACTGTATAATGATGAAATTCGTTTAGTTGAGGAACTGTATCGAAATACAGAGAAAACAATGGCATAGCCGAAATCTCATCTCTGTGTTTTCATTAAATAAATTGGGGAAAACTAATACTAATTACCGCAAAATATTTTAGAAGGATAAACCATATCTATGAATAAATATTTAATTCACAAAAAATAAGGATAAGAATATCTTTCCATGAAGGTAATAATATTAAACCAAAGAGAAGTTTCTTCAGACAGAATAACTTCTTAAACGCAACAAAGAAATGATAACAATGAGTTTTAGAGTAGTAAGCTAACTGAATGTTGTCATCGCCATAGATAATAACACTTGAGATAGATTTGGTATTCGTAAAATGGTGGAAGAGCATACCTGGGTATTATAAAACTTGTGTTACCTCAATCTCGGGATGAAGAGAGAGAACAAGGAAATTGGAAACACATTTGGTCAAACGAAACCCTGCAACCATTGAAGTAAAATGAAATAATTTGTAGAGGAAAAAAAATTCAGAACAAATAACAACGAAAAAGCATCCGGAGGAAAAAAAAACTAAAGCCATGGAAAAATATAATTAAAATGATGAAGCATTACCTAATGATAGAATCATAATAGTGATTCCAATGCATAGACTGCAACAAAGTAGACGGACCTAGGTGGAGAACCAGATTCGAGGCTTTAACGGCATGAACAAATGAAAATGAAAATATGGAAAAGGGTAAGCAATTGAAAATCCAAACAAAAAATACGGAGGGAGATGATACGACATCATCCTCACCGTGAACATGGCCTTCATCCACAGTGCAAGGAAATTGAAAAATAACCATAGGCCATGTGATGAGTTAATTCATGGAGTACGTGACATTAAAAACTTTTCAAACATCAAACGGAGGAATGAAATTTGCACAGTTGTCAACATTTATAGAGGGATACGATGGAATTCCCATACATATATCCATATCCAAATAATTAAACCTTAGGATAATATTCCATGACAATTAAACGATACATATGAGACTTTAAATATAACCAATAAATGCAATTTTATCATAAGGATAGAACTATATTAAATACATAGTATTAGAACCTCATAAATTTTACATGTACCTATGTAATTTTAGGGTATAAGCACGAATTAGTGATAAGTGGTAGAAGGAAAACATAATTTGAATAAAACTTTAGGATAGATTAAGGGTAGTATGGTTGAATGCCATATAGTATAAATTATCAATACTATCCATATACCTTTTTAATAGTTATTGTACACAAGTTAATAATTGGGTTAATAGCTAAGTCTATATTGGATAAATAGCCTCGACATTAATCTTCAAAATGAGATTAAAAAGGTGTGAGAAAAAGGAGGAAAAATAATTATAAGGGAAACATTTTTGGATAGTTAAAATGTTAGAATATAAGTAAATATTCTAATATAAAATTTAATTGGTTATGCCAATAAGGATGCTAACAAATGCATAATCTTATAAGGATATGAATAATTATTCAAATAAGTTACTAGTAAAATAAAAGGGGAACAGTAAAAAAATGTCGCAATGACAGTCAAGACTGAAATAGAATAGTGGAATCATTGAATGTTGTTCTAAGGATCATTAACAACAGAGGTTAATTTTTCTCACAAATAATGATGTCATTAGAAAAATTCTAACAACCAAAAGTAACATCGCAACATGAAGAGATGTAATAAATTCGAATAACAAAAACATACCATAAAGACTATATATAGAAAAAAATGGATAAGTGGAGTTGTTACAAATAGTATGAGAGCCCATGTTGAAAATACTAGGCCTATGTGTCCCCACACAAAGAAAAAAAAATCCTAAATTATGTTGTTGTAAATTGTTTACAATTTTGAAAAAATTGTTGCACTAATCTATTTCTATGTACAATGATCCAGTGCATAAATGTATAGCTATTATTATGAGTGACAATGGAAGGTTGTACATGGATCTTGGTGGTGAGGGAAATCCACCAAATCAAAATCCTCAGCTGCTAGATATGGTTAGGGATATGCAATGAGAATTGATTTAGCTGAGAATTGACAATGAATTATTGTTGCAAGCCAGCGAAGAGTAAGAGAGGTTGATCAAGGAATTAACCTCAAGGCCTAGTCACGAAAGTGAAGACCCTAGAAAAAAAGAGGAAAGAAATTGAAACCAACTCAAAAGGATCTGAGGATGGTGAAGCATCTAGACAAAAGTTTAGAAAGAAAAAGGAATTACAAGGAGAATTACGAAAAATTAAACCTCCCACTTATGATGGTGAAAAGGAGGAGGATGCAAAAGCTTGTCTTCTGAACATGGTAAAATGCTTTCAATTTTATGAATATAGAAGTAACCTAAAATCAAGATTGGCCATTTACCAACTACAAGGTAAAGCTAACCTGTGGTGGGAAGAAACCAAAATGGTACATGCACTGGATGAGAAAACAGTTACTTGGGAAGATTTTCAAACAAAATTCAACTCTACATATCTGAATGAGAGATATTATGATGATAAAGAAAGGGAATTTCATGAGTTGAGATTGGGATAGCTCACCATTGATGAGTTTTCTACCAAATTCACTAACTTTTTGCGATATGTGCCTTATATCAGAGAGGAAAAGGCCATATTACAATGATTTTTAAACTCCCTACCTACTATCTTTAAAGAGAGAATATAATTTGATAATCTGAAGACAATGGATGAAGTTTTTTGCAAAGAAAGACTATGTTATCATCAGTTCAAGGGCAGAAACAAGCAACTAAAAGGCTAGAAAACAAAGAAAAATGGAAAGGTGACTGTAATGTAAAAAGAGTAAAACCAGCATACTTGAAAATGTTTGGGAAATCCCATCAAAGGAATAAGTTTAACAAAATTGGAGAAAACCAACCAGCAAAATCACAGACTGGGTCTAAACAGATGGATGAAAACGGCAAAAAGGAAGGGATTGTAAAAATGAAAGAACCATTAAAGTGTTGGGGATGTGGAGAACCTCACCTATTACATGATTGTCCTCATAGAAGAGTTTATAATATTCAAGTATTACGAGAGGCGACTACCATAAACGAGATTGTTAGAAACATTCCAAGGATTAGTTCTGCACTTGAGGACAGCCAAGCTTAACACCAATCAACCATGATAGAAATCAAAGGTATGATCGTTGAACAACCTATTCTATTTTGATAGATCCAGGAGAAAATTTAAGCTATATAAATCCTCAGATGGTGGAAAAGTGCAAATTAAAATTAGAAAAATTTCAGCAAGCATGGTTAGTTCAGTTCGCTACTCGAACAAAATAAAAGTTACCCATAAACTTCCAAAAACTGTTGTAAATTTAAATGGGTATGAAAATGAACTGAATTTAAATATTTTTCCTTTAGGCTCATATGATGTGTTAGTGGGAATGGACCGGTTAGAGAAGCAGAAAGAAATAGTTAATTTCTTAGATAAAACAGTTCATTGTATGGATGGTGAGGGAAAACCTGTGATAGTGAAAGGAAAACCAAGACCCATATCAATCAAGCATATTTCTTCACTACAGTTAAAGAGAAAAACAAGAAAATGTTGTCAAGTATATGTTGTACAAATGAAGGAATTGGGACAACAAACTCAAAAAAAAGTTGTAGAAAATTTACCAGTAATTAGAGAGTTCAAAGATGTATGTCTAGAGGAAATCCCACATCTTCCCCCTAAAAGAGAAATTGACTTCTCAAATTAATCGGTACCAGGAGCTAAACCTGTCTCTAGAGCACCATATAGAGTGAGTACTCCTGAATTGTTAGAACTAAAACTACAACTACAAGAGTTATTAGACAGAGGATACATCAGACCAAGTGTGTCTTCTTGGGGAGCACCGATACTATTTGTGAAAAAGAAAGATTGTACCTTCAGGGTGTGCATAGAATATAGAAAACTAAATAAATTGACCATAAATAATGGATATCCTCTGCCTAGGATAGATGACTTATTTGATAAAGTGAGAGGAGCCACTATTTTCTCAAATATTGATCTAAGGACAAGATATCATGAACTCAGAATCAAAGATGAGGATATTAATAAAACAACATTCAGGACTATATATGGACATTATGAATTTATAGTCCTGCCTTTTGGACTGACTAATGCACCTGCTACATTCATGTATTTAATGAATAGTGTATTGCACAAGTATCTAGAAAAAAAAAATTGGTGTTCATTGATGACATTTTGTTATATTCCAAAAACAAAGAAGAATACAAATAACATCTCAGAATTGTCCTAAAAACACTTAGAGAACATAAGTATATGCCAAACTCGGCAATTGTGAATTTTACAAGGGAAAACTTCAGTATTTGGGTTATGTAATTTTAGAGGATGGATTCGCAGTAGACCCAGAGAAAATACAAGCCATTATGGATTGACCTGTACCTACCGATGTCTCAGCCATAAGATCCTTAATGGG
Source organism: Pinus albicaulis (assembly GCA_034641835.2). Lineage (NCBI taxonomy): Eukaryota > Viridiplantae > Streptophyta > Pinopsida > Pinales > Pinaceae > Pinus > Pinus albicaulis. Next base: position 745,004,177 of record CM076569.1, on the reverse strand, counting down.
TATTGGTGGATACTACGGAGAGTTGTAGAATGATTTCAGCCTTATCCTATTCTAATACTTCCTTACAGAAAAAGGGAGTGAAGTTTGAATGGACAACAAAGTGTCAAATAGTTTTGAACAGTTAAAACTTAAACTAACAATTTCCCCTATTTTGAATATTTTTGATCAAAACAAAGAATTTGTGGTATGTACAGATGCATGTGTAGAAGGATTAGGAGGAGTAGAACTACAAGAAAACTCAGTCATAGCATATGAGTCAAGAAAATTTAAGTAAAATGAACATAATTATGTTATATATGATTAGAATTAGCTGTTGTGATACATGCATTGAAGATGTGGATACATTATCTGATAAGAAAGAAGTTCATATAAATGACAAATCATATAAATTTGAAATACTTCTTCACAAAACCTGATTTTAATGCTAGACAAGCTATATGGTTATCTTTCCTTAGTGATTTTGATATAGAAATCAAACATATTAAACGAAAGAAAAATAATATTGTAGATGCCTTGAGTAGGAATTCTCATCGAATTTTGAATAATGCTGGAAGTAGTGTGAAATTTGATATAGAAAAATTGATACAAGAAGTGGTGAGGCAATATCCGAACTACAAGAACTACAAGAAAAGTTACAGAAAAGTGAAATATTGGGATATATTCAAAATCAAAAGGGGTTGATTTACTATAAAAATATATTGTATATTCCAAATGTGACATCATTAAAACAGGAAATTTAGATGAGTATCATAAAAGACCTAATGCAGGACATCTTAGTTATCAAAAATTGATTTCAGCATTGAGAAAGAACATGTTTTGGCCATGTATGAAGAAATATGTAGCTGATTATCTAGCTAGATTTCTATAATATTAGCAAGTAAAAGCGAAACATCGGCATCCAACAAGATTGTTGAACCCTTTACCTATTCTAGAATGGAAATAGGAAGTGGTTTCAATAGATTTCATCATTGGATTTCCTAGAACTAGATATCAACATGACTCTATAATGGTGGTTGTAGATACATTGACTAAAGTTGCACACTTTTTACCAGTGCAATCTACTTTTGGTACAGCTCAAGTAGCTAATGTATTCATGAAATAAATTATGAAGCTACATGGAGTTCCTAAAATGATTATATCATACAGAGATGAAAAGTTTACTTCAACCTTTTGGAAGACTTTGTTTGGAGGAATGGGTATCAAATTGAACTTTAGTACCACATACCATCCTCAAACAGATGGAAAAACCGAAAGGAATAACTAGATTTTAGAAGACATGCTACGCATGTATGTTATGGACATACCTACAATATGGGAATATTTTCTGCATCTAGCAGAATTTTCATATAATAATAGTTATCAGGCTTCAATAAATATGAGTCCTTTTGAAGAATTGTATGGAAAAAAGTGCCACACTCCACTTAGTTGGAGTCAGAAAGAAGATAAGTTAATTCTTTGACCTGATGCATTGCAAGAGATGGAATGAAATGTGAAGAAGATTCAACAAAATATTAAAACAGCTTAAGACAGACAAAAGAGTTATGCAAGAAAAAAGATAATTCATAAATATTTCAAAGTGGGATACCATGTTTATTTAAGTATTAAGCCTAAAAAGAGTACCTTATATATGGATAGTTGTGCTAAGTTAGCACCACGCTACTGTGGACCACTTGAAGTTCTAGAAAGAGTGGGGTCAGTAGCTTATAAATTGGCTCTACCGAGTCACATTAAGGTTGACAATGTTTTTCATGTTTCCTTATTGAAAATTTATGTACATGATTCTACTCATGTAATTTATTGGACTGTGATACAGGTGGAGACAGAAGGGGAATTTCTTGCAAAGCCCCTTCGTATACTGGCACGGGAAGAAATAGAGCTCTGGAATAAGATAGTAGCTAGTGTGAAAGGGCAGTGGAGGCACTTTACACCTGAAGAAGCTACTTGGGAGTGAGAAGTGAAAATGAAAGAGAAATATCCATCACTATTTGAAAAGTGAATTGATATTTTGCAACACCAAGGACAATGTTTTGTTTTAGAGGGGGAATATGTAATATCCCTATTTTTACAACTTTTATTGGATCGTTGAAAATCCTAAAGGTTAAGTGGACCTAAAGGAAAACAATATTTGTGGACATATTATATTTTTTAAATTCTATAAATGTGGAATTTTAATTATTGTGTAAAGACTAGAGTATACTAGAGACCAGGATTTCAAGTCCATGAGGATGGAATTAAATCTAAAGACTTTCCCAAATTCTACAAAAACCCTAGAATAAAGTAAAACGAATTAAAAATATTATATTCGAGATAAAAATCTAAAATATACCTCAGTAAAGTGGAAAGTTACTAAGAATAGGTGAAATAAAACTAGAAAGAGGAAAAAGCTAGTTTTAAAGTACTTTTGTGGAAAAACAAAAGTAAAGCTTACACAAAAGGAAAATAGCATCCTCATTAAACTCGACACAGTTATAGAAACATTTTGAAGCCAAAGCAAGCTTAAACAAGTCATTCCTGGGTAGAAAAGAGGTTTTCTACACTTTGGAGGAATTGGTCTCTGCTAGGGGGGAGATGTGGAGAGAAAGCTCAAGGTTGGGTGGCAAATAGTCTTACCAAAATTGGTATGCACAATTAATTTAATTATGTTTTATGAAACTGTTTTTATGATGGAAGTTAGAATAATGATGATTCAGGTAGAAATTATATTTTCTGTATTATTGAATTCTACAAAATTTTAAGTTATTCAGTCTGTTGTATTTAATGGAACATACTATATTAGATATAGTTAGCTCTGTATAGTTACATAGACAAATAAAATTTGAAAATAACAAACAAGATGTTTAAACCCAATTATAAAGGTTTATATATGTTGTTAGGTTGTAAGAATTTAATTATTAAATAAATAAATGACATCAATACATGTCAAAAAGAGGTAAGAGAATTAATTAATTTAATTAGGGTGTAACCAATCATTGAACATAAACATAAGTACAGTAAGATACAATGGTCAATATAATAGGAAATATGATTTTACAAATTAAAATTAAATATTGTGATGTATATTAACAAGATGGTTACATCTATTTTTCATTCTTTTATTGAACAAGAAATTAAATAAAAAGTGTATAATAAATTACTAGAGGAGAGTTCAAGAGAAATAATGAAATGAAGTATACAGATACATATTTCAATGCGTTATAAAAATGAATGATTATTATTACAAACATAACATCAAAATTGTATTATCAATGATAGAAATTATCATTACAAACTTTCATAAAATCTTTGACAAATTCCATTGTACTGTATACTTAATTACATGAATTATAAATAGGGAATTAGCCCTCAATTCAGAGGAGTGAATTATGTAGATGATATGGACCAACCTGTAATCAAAAGAAAAATGACACTGTCAAAGATTGATAGAATAATTATTTAAAATGGAGGAATGGTAAAACGAGAGTAGAGAAGTACTTGTACAAAACAACATATACAAGGATTAGTAGATGTATATAATAAGTGAAAGAATTAAAAATATATATATATAAAATTGATGAGGGTAATTCAATTAGAAGGATTACCTTTTTAGCCAATTATAATAAGTGGAACTATCCTTATACATATAAAGAAAAATGAATAAGTTCATGCGTGTAGTTGAATAAGAATTTAAGCTATAAATTGTATGAAAAGATAAAAATTAAATTACCTGTATTCTACCAGACAGTGTATGTACGAGGAATCTGGAGTGATCTTGTAGTACAATTAATTATTTTATTAATTTGAGAAAATTAATAAAATAAGAATTTCTAATTAAGAGAAAAAATTCAAATTCTCTTAGCAAATAATTTTTTGAACAAGTGACACAAATATGATAAAATTTAAAATATAATAAGATTCTGAATTAGGAACATAATCATTACAATTATATGTCTGTATCTAATGAAAAAATGGATTCAAACTAACATGAAATTGAATACCCTGTTACATAACATAAGGTAATTATTGTCCTCTATAAGATGGATAAAACAACATATAAAAATAAGTAAATGGATCTAAATTATGACGAATAAATTCCAATTAGAGAAAACGTCATTTCAGTCAAACTGGGAAGAGTAGAAAATAGTATAAACGAAGAGAATTAATTAATTATATAAGAAAATTGAATTTCATTGCCCTGAGTTAGGGTTACTATGTCAATTAGAAATTCAAGTTTCATCAGGAAAAAGAATGTACTTAGTTGTAAAGTAAAACGACTGTAGAACAAAGTCATTCTTATCCCCAACGAAGGAAGTCATTTAGTATAAAGTATCCATAATGGAGGAAAAATGAATCTGAATGAAACCTACAGAGGATAAAATTCCATTTTGTAAAAAAATTTAAATTCAAATAAATAAAACCCTTTCAGAAGTTTAATATACAAATACAAATTCGATTTACAAAAGAACTCGTAATTGGTTTAAGCCAGAGACAAAGTAAACCAAATTGATTTCTTACATGGGAATTAAATGAAAATAAATATCTATCTAAGAACCCAAATAATTGGGGCAAACCGAATGCATCACCCAATGATTTTAACAAAAAGTATATCACTGTATAACGATGAAACTTAATGAAGGGTAAGTAAACCAAAATTGTTTAATTGAGGAACCATATCGAAATACAGAGAAAACAATGTCACAGTCGAAATCTCATTTTTATGTACATTCATTAAATAAATTGGGGCAAACTAATAGTAATTACCATAAACTATTTTACAAGGATAAACCATATCTCTGAATAAATATTTAATTCACAAAAATTAAGGATAGGAATACCTTTCCATGGAGGTAACTGTATTAGAACCCAGAGAAGTTTCTTGAAACAGAATAACTTCCTAAACGCAACAAAGAAACGATAACAATGAGTTTAGGAGCAGTAATCTAACTGAATGCAGTCACGACAATAGACAATAGCACCGGAGATAGATTTGGTATTCATAAAATGATGGAAGAGCATACCTGGGTATAATAAAACCTGCGTTACCTCAATCTCAGGATGAAGAGAGAGAACGAGGAAAGTGGAAACATGTTTGGTCAAACGAAACCCTGCAACCATTGAAGTGAAATGAAATAAGTTTAAGAGGAAAAAAAATTCAAAACAAATAACAACGAAAAAGCATCCGGAGGAAAAATTAACTAAAACAATGGAAAAAAATCAATAAAACAATGAAGCATTACCTAATGAGAGAAGAATAATAGTGATGCCAACACATAGACTACAACAAAGTTGATGGACCTGGGTGGAGAACCAGAGCTGAGGCTTTTCCGGCATGAACAAATGAAAATGAGAATCTAGAAAAGGATAAGCCATCAAAAATCCAAACGCAAAATACGGAGGGAGATGATACGACATCATCCTCACCATATACATGACCTTCATCCAGGGTGCAATGAAATCGAAAAAAAACCATAGGCTATGTGACGAGTTAATTCACAGAGTACACGGCATTAAAAATTTGACAAACATCGAATAGATAAATTACCTTTGAAGAGTTGTCAGCATTCATGGAGGGATACGATGGAATTCCCATATAGATTTCCATTTCCAAACAATTAAACCTTAGGATAATATGCCATGGAAATTAAATGATACATAGGAGACTTTAAATATAACCACTGAACACAATGTTATCATGACAATAGAACTATATTAAATACATATTATTACAACCTAATAAACCTTACATGTACCTATGTAAATTTAGGGTCCATAACCAAGTTTTCAAGCCTCCTCGTTTCACTCACTGAACGTTCGCCAGGTAGCCGAGCCATCGAACCAATATAAATAGCCAAGGCAGAGTCAGGTGAGCATCCCTTGGTGTTAGAATGATTCTTTCCTGGTCCGTGACAAGAGAGAAAGACAAGTAGTTAGGATTAACAACCAAAGGTTGAAGATAAGAAAGGATGGGTGTAACCCCTAATAAACAACCAAAGGTTGCGACGGACTTGGGGAACCCAAGCCCAAATTAATGATAAGCAGCAGAAGGAAAACGTAATTTGAATAATACTCTATGATAGAGTAAGGGTAGTATAGTTGAATGTCATATGATATAAATTATCAATACTATCCATATACATTTTTAATAATTATGGTACATAAGTTAATAATTGGGTTAATGGCTAAGTCTATATTGGATAAATAGCCTTGAAATTAATCCTCAAAATGAGATTATAAAGGTATGAGAAAAAAGAGGAAAAATAGTTTTAAGGGAAACCTTTGAGGATAGTTAAAATGTTAGAATATAAGAAAATATTCTAATATAAAATTTAATGTGGTTATGCCAATAAGACTGCTAACAAAATCATAACCTTATGAAGATATGAATGATTAGTAAAATAAGTTACTAGTATAATAAAAGTGGGAACACTACTGAAATGTCACAATGACAGTCAAGACTGAAATAGAATAGTGGAATCATTAAATGATGGTCTAAGGAACATTAAAAACAGAGGTTAATTCTACTTGCCAATAATGATTTCATTAGCAAAAGTCCAATGACAAAAAGTATACTTATGTTGAAACATTGCAATATGACGAAATGTAATAAATTCAAATGACGACAACATAGCATAAAGAGTATAAATAGAAAAAGAAATTGGGTAAGTGGAGTTGTTACATTATCTAAGAAGAATGCATTGTTCATCAAGCACATAAACATAGCAAGTGTGTGCATAAGTCATAAAGGTAACATTGTGAATTCATAGTTTCCATACCTAGTTAGAAAATTCTTTTTGGTATGTCTTCTGCCTTAATTATTAGCTTATGATAACTAGATCTAAGATATATTTTAGAGAACACAGTTTCTCCATTGACTTGGTCAAAAAAATCATCTATTTAAGGTAAGGGATATTTATTTGTAATTCTTAACATGTTTAGTTGGTGGTAATTAATACACAACCTAAATGTTCCATATTTTTTCTTAACAAGAAAGAGTGGTGCACCCCATGGTGAAACAATAGGTTTGATTTAACCTTTATTTAATAATTCTTGCAACTGAATCTTCAACTCCATTGATTCTGGTACACTCATGTGGTAAGGAGCCTTTGATACCAGTGGTGCTCATGTTATGAACTCTACGGAGAAATATATCTCTCTTAGTTGGTAAAATAGGAATCTCAATGAGAAACACATATTTATCATCCCATATAACCTCTAACTCATCCAAGGATTTGGCTAACTTATCCCTTGAATAGACTTCCACCTTGATAGGAAATAGTAGGAGTTGTTTTCTTGTATCCCTCTATAATTTTAATGAATATATCTGGCGCACAAAAATGGGCCTAGTTATTACGCTTATAATCTAATTTTCTCCACTTTCTATTATTCATGTGGCTATCTCATCAAGACAATTAACAATTTCCCTATGTCCCTCGAACTAGTCGATTCCTATTAAGATGTATTATGAGCCTAAGGGAAGGATATTTAAATTTACCATAGTTTGATTCCCATTCCGTATAACTAGGAATGCCTTTACCCAACTGACAACTTCTCCTTTTGTGTCAATAGCTAACTAAGCTAGCCAGGAAATTTTATAATTTTCAGCCTTTAATTTACACTTTTCTACTACTTGAGGGATCACATAACTCAGGCTAGCACTAGGGTCTATTAATATAGAAAGATTTGGTTAAATATAATACCTTCTATCTCCACCATGATGGATTCATGTTATTCTTGGCGCTTTTCCAATGCCATGCTAATACGCGAAATAGTCTTGGCTACATCATGATGGTGGAGGACTCTTGAATATTTTGTACATGTTGTATTAATCTTTTGGTTCCTTGTAGTCCAAAAATTCAAAGAAACTTTATCTTTTCACTTAAATTATTTTTTAAATTCATTATGTTTAGACTCAGTTTGAGTTTTCACTTGAGATCTTTGGGATTTATTATTATTTTTATTGAAGATATGATTTTTATTCCCCTTGCCAGACTATTTAAACTCGTCAATTTTCCCCCCTTTGTTGCTCTGAAAAAATTAATATTTCTTCTTTTTAGGTCATTAACTCAAATTCTCATTTCCTTGTTTGGTCTGTTTGTAACAAATTCTTGGTTTTTTTATAATATTTCCCATGGTTTTGGGGTTAGCACACTCAATCCATTCCTCAAAAGAGAGTGGGAGACAATTTATAAAATGTTGTATTTTTTATTTATCTTCCCTTATGTAGGGAACATATTGTACAACATGAGTAAATTTGGTCACCAACTCGTCCATGAACATTTGTCCTAGCTTTAAATCATGGAATTCCTTAGCATTATTTTCAAAATAGTTCTGAGCCAAATAGTTTGCTTTAAAAAATCATTCAAACTCTTTATAATTAACCTCCTTACCTTCTAGGTTATGAGATTTTATAATCTCTTCCTACCACAAGGAAGCTTTCCCTACTAACTTGTAGGCAACTAACTTGGCTTTCAGTTTCGTAGAGTAATCTTAAACTTGAATGTATTTGTTTATATTAAGCAACCATGCTTCTTCTACTTCTTCAGATTCCCCATCATATGTTGTTGGTCTAATATTTTTAATTTCTCCTTGTAACTCCATTTTTGGATTTTTCCCAAACTTAGAATGAAATCTTGATGGGCTATGATACTCCCCTTCATATATTTTTCGTTTGGAGGTCTCTCCTTTATTATGTTCCTCTCTCATTATTTCTATAATCTTATGATTTGACTTGTCTGTTAGGTTTTTAATCAATTATTCTTATTTTGCACTTGATTTCAAAGGCTTCTCATCCCTGACATGAAGATTCACTAATTCTATTTGTAGATCTTTCATGATATTCAATAATTCTCTGGTAAGTATTCATTCCTATTGGCCCAAGTGTATGTAAATTTATTCCTCTCCTATATGTGTATCTCTATGGGATTCTGCCATTACATTTCTCTTCTATCTACTCTTAGTTGTATCCTTTCTTCAAAATCAAACATTCAATGTTAGATAAAGTCATCGTCAACACAAAAGGTTACATTATTTGAACGTTGTTGAGATACCAAATGTAATATCCCCTAGTTTTTACAGAGGATATTATATTAATTACCATGGAATTATACACGGTATACTCTTATAATATACATTAACATGTGTAATTTTTTTCTTCTATTTAATTTTTTATCATTACACTAGATAACTTGTACCTTTTTTATTATACTTCTAAAATTTGGGAGTACTATACTATTTGTGTTTTCCTCCTTTATTTTCCTCTTATTCAATCATATGGTTATAGTAGTTATACATAGGGGGTCCATATCCTTGTTACATGATCAATGGTGTGAATTAATTGAACACACACAAGCACACGTATAAATTTTAATACATATGGTTATAATAAAGTGATTTCCTTTTGGACCTTGCTTATTAAAAATGGGTGTAAATATTTTAATGTAGAACTATGGTATTAACGTGCTACCACTTGCATGTACCACCGACCTTATTGTTACATGACTTATCTATATACGTGATTTCCTTGGTCAATAGAGTCATTTTTGTTTCATTTAATCTTCGTCATGGCCTTTTTACGGCTATATAATTGTCATATTAGCCGTCCCTCGTGGAAATGCATATCCCTATGGTTGCCCGGTATTCTATGTGTTCTCGTGCTTGATTAAAAATGTTTGGAGGGCCCATCTTATGGCTGAAACCACAGCCAATTTTCACATTTTGAGGTGAAGATCGGGTGAGGATTTATCGACGATGTTGATTATTTTGTAAGTGGTCAGGGTAATGACCTACCCTTGCCTCCTCCTAACAATCCATTTTCCATTTGGCTAAAGGGTGAGATGAGCTCTGCAACTTATGTGAATTTTTCCTCGAAGTTAAGCGGTTTTCCCTTTGGTTCTAGAGAGTTTCGATTTCGAGGATGTATTACTCTTCTTGCCTGGCCTCCCGAATTAGTATTCGACTGACAAACACCTTGGAGACTCGATCAATTATTCCACCTGGTAATTTTTTTATCGTTCTTTTACTTTTGTTTTATCCAGACTATGTATTCCAACTTTATTCATGCTATTCTAAAAAATTATACTACTAAGACATATTTTATTGATTAACAGGTTAAACCCTAGGGCTCGGCTCAGGGTTTGCATGCGATGATTTATATCTATACAAGGTTTTCACTTTATCGTCTCCCTCCAAAATCTCTGTGGGTTATTCGAAACCCTAACCTTGTAGTTACTAATTAGTTTCTTTAACATTCAACCGAGAGCTTCGTTAAAGATTTTTCCATTGAACCAGAACTTCCTTTCCCCACTTCAAGGTAATGTGCATAGTTTCTACTTATAAATGCTCCTTATATTTTCTTATGGTTTTTTCTTGGAAGGTTCTTTTCTGGTACTTGACGATAGTTCCATACCATTTCTTCGTAGGTGAGATTATCGTTGTAGCAGTTTCATTTCTTGACATCCTCTACAACCGACTAATCGAAACACACTTCTTGTCACAGGTAATTAGGTGCCTACTTGTTTATTATACTTTTTTAGGCCAGTGAAGCCACTACGGGATTTGACTTCATAGTTGCTCGGAAGAATTTTCTTGGGTTCTACGGTCTATCCAATGAAACCCAAAATGGCAATAGATGCCCTTTGATATTTAGACATATATTCAAGGTTATACCCATTTACTTGTAATACTTGTATTTTCCTTTAAAGATAACTAGGATTATTTCTCGATTACCCTTTCACATTTGTTTTCTTCATCAAATATATGGTATCTGCTTGTTTAGCCAAGAATGTACTCTGTAAATTTATTTTTCTTAAGTGATAGTACCCTTTCTTGCAAATTTTGTGTTTATCAATATCATTAACACCTACATGCATATTTATTGGACTTGTACATTACTACTTATGTACAGGTTTGTAGAGTTATACCATAAACATGTTTTTGTTCATATATATATATATATCATTTTTTTTCTTTGTAAAGTTTATTTTACAAAATCTACCTATTAGAACTTGCACGGTACTTAATGGCTGCTTTAGCTCTATTATAGTAGATAATAACCTTTATAATTACTAAGAATCAGCAAGTAGTTTTCATGTTATTTTTACATGAATGGATTTTCAATCACTTTTAACTACATTCTATCATTCGTATAATAATACACTATTATATAAATTTTATTTTTCCTACCAATTCAAAACTAGGTCACTGTCCTAGAGTGAAACCACCAACACCTCTTTAGGTCATATTACCAATACTACCCAAGACTACGTAATTTTGACAAGATATCTCGGTTTTAGCACTCATAGGGTCTGTTTGGATAACCCGAGGATAACTTTTTTTTATTTAATTTTATAAACCTGTTCTATATATTAAATAACTCCACTCCCAATATATCAGTTCTGAAACATGTAAAACAAGTACACATGCCAATTCCTACTATGACTTCCGTGCAAATTATTGAACAGGGGCATTTTCTGAGAATATTATATTTCTGTCCAGCATATCTGTTACCATTCCATATCTCTTAGCATTCCATGTATTGTGATTTCTGGGAAACTCTTAGTCTGAAATCTCCCTTTCATTACAATAATAGACATTTGGTTCTAATACATCTGGCTTCCTTGCAACATGTTAGTCCATGAATACAAACTTGTACAACCATTCCTTTCTTAAAAAGATTCATAAGACTTACTCAATTACTTATTCTATCACCCATAGGGGAACATATGAACTACATACAAATTTCTGGTCTACCTACTCATACTCAGAAACAAAACGAGAAAACCTATTCAACATATATTCATTTTAAAAAATAAACCATTCAACATAAAATTAATAACATCCATTTACTTATCTAGGGCTCCGTGGAAAAGTTATATATATATATATGTTTAATTGATATAATATCTATTATTATTATTATTATAGATTTGTTTATTTTGGGATTGTGTTTTTACAATTTTAATTTAATTATTAATACTAATTAGGTAATTAGGTGCATAGTAAGGATTCAACTTTCATAGAATATTTTAGAATATTCTGGGTAGTATGTATAAACAAAAATTGAAATATTTATGTTTTTTTTCACCTTTGGCTTAAATTTACTATATAAATAGAAATGTCATATGAACAAGTATCACATAAAATGAGTTATGGATTTTCGGGCATTTGGTATTAATAAACCATAGTATTAACACATGGAATTGAAACAAGACCTATTTACAAATTAATAATATCCATATTAATCTTGTTACTTTTTTTGATAATGTATTTATGTTTAATTTATATATTAATTCCTTTTATCATTAATAATAATAATAAATTTAAATAAATTTATTGTTTTGTTAATTTTAATGATTTTGTTGATTTTAGAAACTTGAGATGTATGATGAAGTAAGTGTTTCTCTATTATGGATTGATATCTATTTGCATTTACTAGCCATTTAGTTTATATGACTATACCAATTTAAAATACAATTATAATTATTTTTGAATAGAGCTTTCAAAATTGTAATTTAATTATCAATAATTATTGGGTGGATAGTAGAGATTTAACCTCCACACAATATTCTAGAATATCCATAATAGTATTACTTAAATCAAAGGTTGAGATTTATCTTTAAAGCAGTTATATCATTTTTTCCCTTTTCATTAAATTGATTAATTAAGAAAAAAAGACATATGAACAAGTGTCATATGAAATGAGAATCTCCATGGTAAAGTGAAGTAATTCTCAATGATTAAAAATATTGTTCCAATTTTTTTTAAATGTATATATGCCTAACTTGTATAATAATAATTATAATAAAAGTTAAATTTAATTATTTTTTATTATTTCTTTAACTTTAGAAATGTAAGATGTATAGTGTCTTGATAGTTATGATGGATTGATATAATTATACTAACCATTTAACTACGCTAATCTAATTATCATAGAAAATATATCATGAAAATTATATATATATATATATATATATATATATATATATATATATATATATATATATATATATATATATTCTTAGTAGAATCACATCATATTAATAACACTTTAACACTTTAGTTTGAATAGTTTTTTTATAAAATCATAAAATTTAAAAAAAAAAATAATTTAAAAAAAAATAAAATTTAACTTTAAAAATAAAATATGTAATTTAAGATATTATTATTATAACTTTGAAAATTTAAATGTTTTTTTTTATGAATGTTATGAATGATAAAAAAATTTCTATTTCTCCATAGCCAATTATCTACATATTATCCATAGGTGATATCATAAGGGTTAGTAGAACTTCAAGGTTGAGGTTTTGGAGAAATTTAAAAAAAAATTGAGGTTCAGAAAACCTCATTGAAACTCATAGCTATTGACAAAGTTCATATATAAAAACTCATAACCCCATGTCACAACTCAAGCTTCTAATATAACTTTACAATTTCCATATTTATGATAGCATTTTTTATATTTATTGATGTTATTATCTTAATATTTTATCTAATATTTTATTTTGAAGTTATTACTCGAGGAAAACTTCTTATTTCAACCTCACGGTGGAAGGAGATTTGTTAACTTTTAAATCGAGGGCCACTATTTATTCTTTATAGAATATACTTCGTCTCAACATCGCATCTACCACATCGCATCTACCATCTCATCTACGATGCAGAGAAGTGTATCAATATTCAGATAGGAAGCCTATGTAAGCATTAATATTCGGGCATCCTTTCAGTGGTCAATGGCAATGAGGAGCTCTGGTCCGATTGACCGCAAGTTTTTTCTATAGGGTTAGATATTGTTACGACTGCTCCACATCCCCTGTACAAAACCAAAACCAGCTCTAAGACTACCAAGTTAATGACAAGTAAGTAGCTTAAAATTTCCCTGCTAGTTTATTAGGGTTTCACTGAAATTTACTTCCCAATTCATACCTAACTTAGGAATGTCGAATCTCATTGTTGATAATACGTTCTCTTGGTTTCTTTATTTTGGATAACCCTCTGCTCTGGTTTCACTGGTGCTCAACTGAGTCAAATTGACCGGTGAGGATTTTTTCACTTGGGTATTACTGCTTCTCGTTAGAGTTTGGTTGTTGTATCTATGCACGAAATTCCATTTGATAATTTTTCTCCCATTCCCAAGGTTTCATGTACCAGCAGCGGTAGAGTGGAACGAGGGAGAGCCTCATTCAACGGTAAGGCCTATTCCTCCTAAGGGTTATGATTTTTATTTTTATTTTTAATTTTATTTTTTTAATTTATTTTATTTATTTATGTACTCTTGAAGAGTTGCGACTGGGTGTTTTTCTCCTGTGAATTTCTGAAACAAAACCACAAAAAAAACTCTCTTCCCATTGTGTAAAATGCATGACAATTTGGTGTGGTAAGTGTCCTATTGTCGTTCATCCTCTTTTCCCATTCCCTTGACAGATTACTAAAAAGAAGTTAGGTTATTCCAATGGAAACCCACCTACGTTTTTCACGTTATTATTGCTTTGGGTTGAAGAGGTTTGTTGTTACACTAAATTCGTCATGCATCTTACAGAAATATGGAAATTATTACAGCATAAATATGGAAATATTTGAAGAATAATTGCACAAACTTGCGAGGTTGAAAAAAAAAACAATTAGAGTTGATAATGAATTTGATTATCAATATTAGGTTGAGAATCAATATATAAAGTAACCAAATTAAGCTTAGTTGTACATGCAATAATTATGGATAGCTAAAGCTAACTAAAGCTAAGTGTACTTTATGCTCTGCTAATATGCACCTACACCACATGCAAGAACTAGAGTTAACTAACTAAGCCAAGTGCACATTGCATGTAAGCACTCAAGTTAACTAGCTAATTAAGGCTAACTTTGTGCATGTAAAGAACTCGAGTTAACTAGCTAAAGACAAGTGTATGCATGCAATATCTAGAGTTGAACTAGAGCTAATCTAGGTGTATGTACACCAACATTTTTTTTTTTTTTGGCCATTGCACCAAAATCCGCAGATGTTGATAAACTTAAAAACTGGTAACTAGGATCCCTAGTGTGGAAATTACGGATTCTATAGAGGTGTTGTGATCACTTCAACACCCCCCCTCAAACGCAGCTCGGGGGAATCAAACATGGGTCCAAGATCTGAAACCATGAAGAGGTTTGTTATTATACCAAAATTTATAGATATTGGTAAACTTCAAAACTGGTAACTAGGATCCCCAGTGTGGGAATTACAGATTCCATAGAGATGTGGTGATTACTCCAACACGGGTTCTTTCTTGTCGACCAGACAAGTCACTTGGCATTGATATTTTTATTAGGAGGTTTTTCTTTATGGTTCTTTCTTTTTTGTTTAAGCCAGTGTTTATTCCAATGGAGGTTTCTTCCCTTAGAACAATTTTAGTTCTTATTGCTCATAGTCCTTGGAATAGGAAGTTCTCCTTTATCAGAATGTACTTATTTATATTATTGTAGCTCGTCAGTGAACTTAGAATTTTCCTATCTCTTTCTCTATATACTCTTTCCTACCTTCTCTATATATTATTTCCTTCGACTTTAGGATTTTAGGGTTTCTCTGTGCCTACTACCGGGTTGTTAAAACTCCACAAACATATCAAAACTATAGGAGGTTTTTGAGGGCGTTAAGGCATTCATGTTTTCTAGGATTCACCCCACCATTTTCACCTGCAATTTTATCGTTAGTGCCCTTCACCGAGAAGGTGAACATGATGGTGTGGTTTCGCTATTCAATTTCATGAAGAAATGTAGGGTTATTCCCAATATTGTCACATACAATATAATTTTGAGAACCCATTGCGAAAAAAGAGATTTGGAGGCCTCCTTAAACATGATTAAGACCATATATGATGTCGAAACAACACCCAGTAATGTAGCATTCAATCATTTGATGAAGGCCCATTTTAGAATCCAGAAGTACGAGGAGGTCATGACGCTTTTCTTGGAAATGCTAGAAAAGTTCCACGGGGCTGATCCACCCACATATGATGTTACTATTGACGATTTCTACAAGGGGGGTCCTATGAATCAAGCTAGGGAGATTTATATGGAAATGAGGAGGAGGGGTTCCATATTTAGCGAAATAGTATTTTGTAATTTTATTGGGGGGTTTCAATGCGAGGGAGATTCAAAAAGAATTGGACATTTTTTTAATTCATTCCAGAGAAGTGCTAGGAAACTATCGCATCATATAATGATGTGATGGATGGTTTCTGAAAGGCCAGATATTTTCAGGAATCACTCCACTATCTAAACAAGTTGCTGGAAAATAATTTGAGCCTCGTAAAATAATTTTAGCCCCAATGTCGCCTCATATGCCATTCTCATGAGTGGATACATTACTCAGGGAAATATGCAAGACACTGAAAAGATATTTAGATCCATGCATGAGAAGGGTTGCATTTTAGATTATTTTGTGTATAACATGCTACTAGATTCCTACTTAAAATATGGCATGTTTGTGGAAGTTGAAATGTTATTCCAAGAGACAATGATTGAGCACACATAACTTGATTCAGTGGCATAAATGATGTTGAGTAATGAGTTTATTAAGCAGGGTAAGACGAAAGGAGCCTTGAGAATATTTTCCAATATGGGAGATCGTGGTTTAAATCCAGATGCTAGCATTTATAATAAATTATTTGGTCTTTTATGCAAAGAAGCCAAATTTGAAATTTCTTATGATGTTTTAATCAAAATCACGACACAAACCTACTCTACAATTTTGAGAATTCAATTCACAATTTAGAACAATAATTTCAGACATGCAATAAGAAATAACACAAATTCCACACATGCACCCAATATTTTTCTGCAAAAATAAATATGCTAAAAAATCCAATGCTTACTTACATTAATATAATGAATAAATATGTACTAAAATTTCTTTGCTCAACTCAGCACAACCTGCAAGTGAATAATCTATCTCTATGCTCACTGAGAAGTTATGACCCAAAATTAATCAATTTCTTTTTCTGCTTGAGGCCCTATTTCCTTGCACAATTTCTTAAGAAATTATACCCATATTATTTAGTAAATTCATCAATTTGATTTCATAATTACCAAGGTTTATCGTCTGACTGCATGTAACACCTATACACTCAAGACTAGACTACAACTGATGTTACATTTCCTTGGAATCTCCGACATAGTTTGGGAACTCTAATTCTCTAAATTCACTAGCTATTTTGTGTTGATAGATCAGTTAACTAGATGATCACTAAGTTTTACTGAATTTCCACTGCACAGATGACCTTCCTAGTTCCTCCAATAGTTAGAACTAGTTAACTGAAAATAACTTGAAATAACTGACCTTTATTGCGACAAATTAGCAATCACACATGCTTAATTTAACTCCAACTCCTCCAACTCGAATTTAATAAGTAAATTGGGTGAAAAAATCCATTTCACCAAGTCAATTGTCTCCAAGTTGTTTGTTGATGTAGAAATTCGAATTTTCTCAATTTAATCGAGGAAAGATCAAATTGAGAACTTCTTGCTTATTTTTTCAACAACTAAGTAGGGTAAAATGGAAGGAGACCTAAAAATATTTTCCAATATGATAGAAGGTGGTTTAAATCAAAATTTTATAATTTATAATAAATGTTTTGGTCTTGTATCCAAAGAAGGAAAAAATTACAAAGCTCAAAAGCTCTTTGAACGTATGGTGGACAGATGTGAGAACTATGTTGTTGGTACATATGAGATATTAACAGAGGGGTTTGGCCAACAAGGGAGAGTTGAGGAGGCCAAGAAGCTCTTTTGATACATACATGAAAATGTAGATTTGAGTGATGAACTTGTTCCTTTTCTCATTCAAAAACTAAAGTAACCTAAGGTGGTTAGTGAAGAGAAACCTATGATGGGAGTTGTGGTGTAGATTAATTTTCTACTTTGTGAGCTTTGGTGGGAAAAATTAAGGAATGAAATGTTGCCAATGAAGTGAAACCAAAGGATGAAGGTGCTCTATAGGTTAGTTTAGTTATACACATGTAAAATTAGAATGGATATAACAATGATACAAAAATTTTCTGTCTAAATATATGTACAAATTTTTAGGATCTTCTAGTGTATGACGAATCTAACACTTTCTTCTTAGATGTTTGCTTTCAAGATATGCAGCTTAATTATTTGTAGTCTTTGATATATATTTTCAATTTGTGGAACTATAGCTTCTCTGTCGTATGTTTCACTATCACATTTGTATGCATTACATGACATTGTGTTTACTCTCAAGCGTGATTTACATTTAAGAAAACAACTATGTACCCACCGAATTCTTGTAGGTTGCGAATTGTATTTGCATATTTTGTGGTTTATTTAATATCAATTTTAATTTATAATACATTCCCTTGGGTTTATATTCAAGCATGGTTAACCATGGTAGAATGTCACATTGTGACAAAGGTTGTGTCAATATGAAAATCAATCATTGTCAACGATGATCAACCATGTTTATTTTAGGTTTACAATACTTATCTTAGGCTTATATACCTTGGGTTTATAGAATTAAACCATTAGTTTTAATATTAATGTTTATTCTAGGTTTATAATATTTATTTTAGGCTTATATACCTTGGGTTTATATTACTAAACCTTTGGTTTTAATATTATTCCCTTGGATTTACAATCCCTTGCACTTTTAGTATTGTGAGAAAGACTGTCTCAATATGAAAATCAACCATGTTCAATCAAGATTATTTTTTCTTCCAACGTCACATTGTGACAAAGATTGTCTCACTATGAAAATCAACCATTGTCAACCATGTTCGAATCTCACTTTGTGGCGAATATTGTCTGAATATGAAAATCAACCATGGTGAGCCATGGTCAATCATGGTCAACCATGGTCACATTGTGAGAATGATTGTCTTTTGGTCCAATGTCACGTTGTGAAAACCATGGTTATCCATGGTCAACCATTGTCCAACGTAGCACTGTGACAAAGATTATCTCAATATGAAAATATACCATGGTCAACCATGGTTAGCCATTTTCCAATGTCACATTGTGACAAAGGTTGTCTCAATATTAAAATAAATCTTGTTCAACCATAGTCCAATGTCTCATTGTGACAAATATTGTATCAATATGAAAATCAACTATGGTCAAACATGGTTGAGCATGTTTATTTTAGGTTTTATAATATTTATATTATGGTTTATATACCTTGGGCTTGTAATATATATCCCTTGTAGTTAATATTATTTCCTTGGGTTTATTATTATCTTGGGTTTATAATATTTATCTTAGAGTTTATATAGTTACTATAAGAAATGTACATACATCATATTCCTACCAGCATATATTAGCCACATTTACTAATGTGGTTGTACATGTGCTTCATATATGTCTATGAGTGTATATCACCCACATTAGTAAATGTGGTTGTGGTTTATAATATTTACCTTAGGGTTTATATACCTTGAGTTTGTGGTTGTGGTTTATAATATTACCTTGGGTTTATATTATCAATCCCTTGGGTTTCTTAATGTAAGGGTTCATATTCCAAGGGTTTATAATATAAATTTATTAGGTTTGTAGATGCCTTGATTATGTGATATTAGTAATCAAATATGTTTATATTATTAATCTCAAGGGTTTGTAATATTAATCCTAAGAGTTTTTAAATCTATTAATCGGTTATTTATTATAAAAAATGAATTAAATAATTATTATTAGTTTTCTTTTAATATAAATAAATAAATTATTTATTATTAATGTATAATGAAATTATTAATTAATAAATATTTTTTGTATCAATACTCAAAATTAATTATTATTATTATATATATAATAATAATAATTTTGTTGTAATAGTTTTTATTTTATTTTATTTTTATTATTATATATTTGTCAATGGCTTGTTTGATAGATACAAATGAAGCTTTCGACGTATATAAATCACATATAGTTAATTAAATGTTGATGTAGCGGCATTAGGCTCAAGAAAATTCCTTGTATTTTAATAGACTTAGGGGTTTTGTGTTTTCAAGAGAGTTGGTTTCTTATGTAATGAATTGAGTGATTTTAACGAGAATTAATGAAATATAGTTTTGTAAATGTTCTCGAATGTTGGAGAACATGAGAGAATTAGGCTAGTTGACAGTGTATAGGGATTGAGAGATTTAGGAATCAATTATAAATCCTAAATTAGAATTTATTTCATTATTTTGTGGATAAAAGACGATCTTTAGGGATTAAGTAGTGATTTTAGGATTAAAGTGGATTCATAGAAAATTGTTGAGAAAATAGAGGATTTGGAGCCAAAAATAGTTTCAGAACCTTTTGTATAAAATGTAAGCCTCAAAGGCATATAGATAGATTCAAGGATTTAGTGGAGTGATTCAGGTTTTAGACATATAGGGTTTGAAGCCTACTGGCTATAAAAAAAAGGCCATTGATTTGAAGATCAGGCCACAGGAAGAATTCCTATGTAAATACTGGTTTTAATACAGAAATTCAATTTCTGAATTTTTGTTTGAGTGTATATTGTGTGCAGGTGGAAATTGACAGGAACAAGGGAAATTCTGTCATATTATATTCAAGCTACATTTTAAGAGTGTGTGGTTTGAGGGTGAAAATTGAATTATGTGTGATTTTTAATTATTGAGAAAATTAGATCGATCACAAAATGGATCGATTCCATTAAAGAATTTATTTGGATTTCTAAATTGAGGTATACAGTTTTCCTGGATGTATTTTGAAATTGGATTTGACATCGTATAAGGCATTTCAAGGAGAAACTAGGTGTTCTGTTGTGAATACATAGAGTAGTGAAATCCAGGGTTGAAGTCACATTTAGGGTTTTTATTGTAATGGAAAACGATGGATTTAAACCACAGAAATTGAATATATAGGTTAAGCCATGTGTGGGATGAATGACAGAGAGGGTTTTGAAGACTCGTTGGTATCATGAAAGAAGAACGAAGGAGTAAAAGTCATAGTGCAGTGAAAATAAATCAATGGTTTGTTGAACAAGTATACAGAGGAGGTGTAATGGAAGAAATTTGATGTGGAATTAGAAGTCAATGTCAAAGGTATGGAACGTCGAAGGTGCAGAGGAAGGATGGCATAACTATGCAATTGGAACCGCGAAGTAGTTTTGAAAAACAATAAATGGTTTTCGCGTAGGTTTCTAACGGTAAGTGGTAAATATCTGTTTGAACGTGATAATGGTTAGTGTGTGACACGTGGTGTTCAAATACCACCCATTTCACGTGAAATCTAGTCGTTAAAGTTCGAAGTTTATTGGAATGCGATATCCATTGGATATATGCATAAATCGGTTTTGGAGCGCAATGAAAGATCAACCGTTAGATCTATTCGAAGGTTAATGAATGGTGAGTTGGAAATACTATGGGACCCGGACATAATGTTATGTCAGCAATTGATATTATACCAAGGTAAGAAATGTATTAAAAGTGGATTGGTAAAGCATTTGGCTGAACAAATAAAATATTATGTTGATACATTTGGGTTTGAATCCAAAGTTGAAATATTGATTTCAATTTCACGAAGTGGGTTTTTATTCTATGGTTTTAACCATAATATTTGAAAAGGTTTTAAACTTTGATTAAGAGCCGAGAATGGTATTAAGAGGAAAAAGCTTCCGCATTAAAGTTTGCTCAGTTTGAGAATTTTTTGGTTTATGAATGAACCATACATATTAAGGTGAGAATGTGGGTTTTTTTAGCCTTTGGCTTCATCAAGTGGTATCAAATCCGGAAGAGCTCTTTTGAAAATTAAAGATTTTTTTAAATGCATGCGTGATTGAAAAATAAAAGGAGATCAGATTCTAAATCTGATAAGCAGCAGATACATAGAATTGAAGTGAACGAGCATTTGCAGAAATGAATGAAGAGAACAAGATCATGTAGAGATCTTAAAGGTGAGATAATTTTAATTTGGTTTAAAAATACTGATTGCAGATAAGATGAAGACAAAGATTTTGAGGATGATGGCAGTGAACCTAATATTTAGCTAAAGGTTGGATAGGGAGAACAACTGAAGTGTTCTCAAGAGAAGTTGAGTTGAGGATATAAGCATAGAGAGAGAAAAATAGAGTGCTCAAGAGGTTCCAGAGATAGAGAACTAGTGCTTGCCAAAAGAAAAAGTCCAAAGAGGGAATTGGTGAGGTAAGTGGCGGCAGGGAGGACTTGCTGTTGCAGAGGCTTAGTGCAACTCATAGTGAGTGAGAAGCTCACGAAGAAGATGATCATGGAGAATTAGAGAAGAGGTTCTAAAGAATTCCATAGAGATAATATGAAGGATAGAGAAAGAGATATTGCAGTGATGAAAGTAAAATTGGAGGTACTACAGGAATGGCTACAAGAAGAGGAAAACCAGAGAGGAGGATGGATCACTGAAGGGAAAGAAGGTAATTTGGCAGCGATTACAAATGAAGTGGAGGCAGACAGAGATTGCCTTATGGAATGAAGAACTCATATTTTTTGAGTCAAGGATGGAATTTGAGGATTCCACATGCAAATCTGTTCAAGGAGAAATTCTTGAAGAAGCAACCGAGACTGAAAATTCTTGTGTTTTTAAAACTAATGAATTTTGTATGATTGCAAGTACATCACAGGATGATGAAAAAGCTTTAAAGTTTGTTAAGGAGAAGAAGTTGAATCTGAATTCTGTTCAGAAGGATGCTGAGATAGCAATATCTTAGAAACAAAAGGAGAAAGAGGGGTCTCAAGGAAATATTTAGTAGAATATTGAAACAGAGGAAGAAGGACCATCTAATGATTGGTCAAGAATAAATGAAGGTATGGAAATTTGTGTGAAGTCTCCAAGTTCCACTCCAATTGAAATTTTTGAGTTATATAGAAAGTTAGATCTTTGAAGAAGAGAGTTGGAAAAGTAGAGGATCTACACTCAGGATAAAATGTTGAATGTGAAAGGCAGAGAAATTGTCATGAATGACAGTCAAGAAACAGAAGATAAGGATGTAAGAATGATTCAGAAAATTGAAGAAGTTCATTATTGTGAAAAAAAGCAGAAAGATATTCCTGAAACAGATAATATGGAGAGACTAGCTGACAGTCTCATGGAGAATTTAGATCAACATATTGATGTGCTGATAAGAGATTCGGAAGAAAACTCAAAGCAGCATACTGAAATGTTTCCAGAGGAGGAAGAGGCATTGAAACCTTGTATTTTTAATACTAATAGTTCATGTGTTAATTATGCAGGCAAATAAGGACAACAAATGGAAAATGTCAAAGAATATAATGAAAAGGAAACTATTTTAGTTGAAAACATAGTGGAAGATCATCATTCTATCATGGTGATTGGAACAATGGAGATAAACTTGGAAGCTGGAAAGAAAAAAAGTGAAGATTTTATGGGTCCTGAAAGAGACTTGGAACTGAAAAAATAATATTTGGTGACTGGATCATAAAATGAGACCATTGGGTCTTGTAATTTTGAAATTGATAATTTGACTATGTTTACAGGTGTTGCAGAAGACAATCCATCTCTTGGAGTTGTCTTGAATGAAGATGAACTGTTGCAGAAGAAGGAACTCATAGATTCCAAATAAGGTGAAACAGTCATGTCTCATATGAAGGAACTTGTTACTGTTGATGACAAGGAGGAGCTGGCTTGTCTGATTGACCAAGAAAAGATTGTGGGAAAGACTTTTAGAACTGCCATAGTGATGGAGAATCAAAATTCTATTATGATAAAGGATGAAGATATAGAGTTTGAATAATTTGAATTGATTGACAGAATCAATGAAGGAGGTGATGGAAAATTACTGAAGATTTTCAAAGAAGAAGAAGAAGGATATGCTAAAACTAAAATTCATCATATTAATGATATGGTTGAGATAAAACAAGTTTAAAGGAAATGGATGAAATGCCTGCTGGAAACAATTATGCCAAAGATAGGAATTGCAGACACTGAAGTGGAAATGCCTAAATTTGTGGAAGAAATAGGAGTAGATACTATTTTGTCAAAATTAATTATGCTTACTAGTATACAAAGAAGAATGAATTAGTATGTTACTGCAGTTAAAGAATCAAAAGATAATATATTTTTTAAAAATAAATTTGCAGGTAGTGATCAAAAGAAGAATGTTGCAGAGGGAGATATCTTAAGAGATATTCAGGAGGTTTGGGAGGTAGCAACATTGTTGGCAACATATGCAGTAGCATCTGCAGCAACATCTACAGCAACAAAGGCAACATATGCAACAATAAAAGAAACAAAATTTGAAAGCAACAACAAAAGGCAGAGTAATTTCCAGACAGAAGATAAACTAGACATAGAAATTGAAAGCATAAGAAGATTGATGATGAAGGTGTCTCAGAAAAATACAACAGCAAGAAAGCAAAGAAATTATGGCAAGGAAAAGACAAGAAAAGAATGTGAAAGCATAGCTAGTGGCAAGATGCAGAATAAGGTATAGAAGCCTGGAAAAGTGCAGTTGAAGAATAATGCAGCTATTAGACAGCCGCAAAACAGAGTATGGGATCCAGGAGGCAAAGATTAAAAGCACATGATCAGGAGATCATGATTATTTTTTACCTTGGGAGTCTTATGCAGGGGCATTAGGCTCAAGAAAATTCCTTGTATTTTAATATACTTAGAGGTTTTGTGTTTTCAAGGGAGTTGGTTTCTTATGTAATGATTTGAGTGATTTTAATGAGAAATAATTAAATATTGTGAGGAATTTTGTAAATTCTCACGAATGTTGGAGAACATGAGAGAATTAGGTTAGTTGAGAGTGTATACTGATTGAGAGATTTAGAAATTAATTATAAATCCTAAATTAGAATTTTTTTCATTATTTTGTGGATAAAAGAGGATCCTTAGGGATTAAGTAGTGATTTTAGGATTAAAGAGGATTCATAGGAAATTCTTGAGAAAATAGAGGATTTGGAACCAAAAATAGTTTTAGAACCTTTTGTATAAAATGTAAGCCTCAAAGGAATATAGATAGATTCAAGGATTTAACGGAGTGATTCAGGTTTTAGACAGATAGGGTTTGAAGCCTACGGGCTATAAAAAAATGCCATTGATTTGAAGATCGGGCTAGAGAAAGAATTCCTATGTAAATACTGGTTTTAATACAGAAATTCAATTTTTGAATTTGTGTTTGAGTGTATATTGTGTGCAAGTGGAAATTGATAGGAACAAGGGAAATTCTATCATATTATATTCAAGTTACATTTTAAGAGTGTTTGGTTTGAGGGTGAATATTGATTTCTATGTGATTTGTAATTACTAAGAAAATTAGCATCGATCACAGAATGGATCGATGCCATTAAAGAATTTACTTGGATTTCTAAATTGAGGTATACAGTTTGCCTGGATGTATTTTGAAATTGGATTTGACATCGTATAAGGCATTTGAAGGAGAAATTAGTCGTTCTAATGTGAATACACATTGTAGTCAAATCCAGGGTTGAAGTCATGTTTAGGGCTTTTATTGTAATGTAAAATGATGAGTTTAAACCACAGAAATTGAATATAGAGGTTAATCCATGTGTGGGATGAATGACAGAGAGGGTTTTGAAGACTAGTTGAAATCGTGAAAGCAGAACGATGGAGTAAAAGTCATAGTGCAGTGAAAATAAATTAATGTTTTGTTGAACAAGTATACGGAGGAGGTGTAATGGAAGAAATTTGATGTGGAATTAGAAGTCAACATCAAAGGAATGGAACTTTAAAGGCACAGAGGAAGCATGGCGTAACTATGCAATTGGAACCGTGAAGTAGTTTTGAAAAACAATAAATGGTTTTCGCGTAGGTTTGGAACAGTAAGTGGTAAATCTTTGTTTGAACACAATAATGGTTAGTGTGTGACACGTGGTGTTCAAATACCACCCATTTCACGTGAAATCTAGTTGTTAAAGTTAGAAGTTTATTGGAATGTGATATTCGTTGGATATACGCATAAATCGGTTTTGAAGCACGATGAAAGATCAACCGTCGGACCTATTCGGAGGTTAATGAAAGGTGAGTTGGAAATACTGTGGGACCTGGACATAATGTTATGTCAGCAATTGATATTATACCAAGGTAAGAACTGTATTAAAAGTGGATTGGTAAAGCATTGGGCCGAACAAATAAAATATTATGTTGATACATTTGGGTTTTAATCCAAAGTTGAAATATTGATTTCAATTTCATGAAGCGAGTTTTTATTCTATGTTTTTAACCATAGGTTATAAAAGGGGTTTAAACTTTGATTAAGAGCCGAGAATGGCATTAAGAGGAAAAAGCTTCCGCATTAAAGTTTTCTCAATTTGAGAATTATTTTGTTTATGAATGAACCATACATCTTAAGGTGAGAATGTGGGTTTTTGCAGCCTTTGGCAGCATCAAATGTGGTAGTGTTATATATATATATATATATATATATATATATATATATATATATATATATATAATATATGAACCTAATGGCCAACCTCATTAAAAAAATTCGAACTCGAACCAAACCTAGTCATTGTCGAACCAGATATTCAACTTAAACATAACACCACCTACAAAACATATCATACTAAAATTCCACAAACAAGCAATAGAATAATTTATTGTGTGACATTAAACCAATATACACAAAGAATAACCAATGATAAAAGCCATTGGATACACGATAAGTATATCTATTTATTATATTAATATTTTATTAGGAAAATATGCAAAACACATTATAAGCATTCAATTAATTTGAATAGTTGGGATGTAATTTTGTATCATTTTGATAAAATAAAAGTTAAGTTTATAATTTTAATATAAAAAATTATATTTTTATAGATTTCTTAATATTTTTCCTTTATTTGCTAGTTTATGTGTGTCTTGAGATGATTGTACGATTAACCTATGGCTTGAGTAGACATGATCGAGGGTCATATAAGCCATGAAAAACATGTTGGGATCACACCTCGCACATGACACAAAACCCTTAACATGGTTAATTTTTCACGATAGAGTTTCGAACTAATGACCTTTACACCACATAATGCCTTAATTGAACACCATATCAATGTTTAATCTATGTCCCATAAAACTTATAGAACATTAATATTATAAATAATAATAATAAAATTAAACTTAAAATTTATAATATTTAAAATGGGGAAAACATTAATATAAATATTTATCTAAAAAAAAACTATTTGTATTTATCTTATTTTTTAACTCGAAATAAATATTATCAATAAATTTTTTTTTTTTCAAACTCCATATTAAAAAAGGAAACAAAAAATTAAAATACACTTTTAATTAGAAAAAGAGATAGCAAAAAACTGCAAAAGTATGTGATCAATAAATATTTAAATTTTTTAATTTAAAGAAAATAAAATTTTTACAATATTTCTCTTTTTTTTCTTAAGAAAAAAATAATAATTTATTTATATGATAAAAAAAATTATATTTTGCATTTACAAATTGAAGCGTTCTTTTAATAGGACCTTCCGAGATCTATTCAGTGGAAAAATGAATCAAAACCAACAAACATATATAAACATATCAATATGATCATAGGGGTATGGAATAGTCTAGAGAAAATATGGATAAAGTTTCCCATATTATATTAAAAAAAATACATAATTAGCCTAAAAGGCTCCAAAAAATATCATAATATGCCTGACAACATTATATATGAGAAAGAAAAATTGTAGAAATCAAGTGACTATAAATGAGAATCAATTTAATCCATGTAAGGACTGTGTTAAAATACGAATTGTTCATCATTTATAACTTCTTCAATGTACTATATCCCATGAACTAGCAGAAGGCCTTCCTTAGAAAGGCTATCCACTTCCATGTTTTTCTCCTTGTATAGTTGAAGGAAATAAAAAGATGCATAAGAAAGCTTGATCCTCTATAAATCCTCTAGAATATGAGAAAGACGAATATTGCAGGATTGTTGAATCTCATCAACCTAGTTTATTTTCAATAAAGAATCACAAAACAGTTTAAGTTTATTGCATCCATTTTCTCTAGCAAAATCCAAAAAAGAGTGAAAAGATAATAGTTAAGCCAAATTGTTTCTTCCCTTCCCAATCCCCATGTTAATTTTGAAACAATGTTGTTCAAATAGATGTAATATAAAACCACCTCCACATAAGTGATCATCCCCCTGTTTAGACCCATGAAAGTAACCCCACATATGTGATTTTCAGGCTCTTATATATTCCAAATTATGTTCTAAGGGGGAGCTGTGGATTAAGGGAAATGAGACAGAATAACCAATACTTTAACAACCACTTGTTTCTGAAAAGGCGTATTATTTTGAATTTTTCTTTTATGTCATGGCAACCTAATGCCCTAGGATGTGAGCCGAGGTAGAGCCTGATGTGGTCTGGTATTCCTGTTTTGTATCCATAATTTCCACCTCTCCTTAATGTTTGACCCTTTCTACACATAGTATTTTCCAAGAATAGAGCTACACATATAACATACTTGTAAAAATAAATGGAATTCAACAAAGATATTATCAAGGGATTCCCTATTCGATTTGCATAATGGGATCCAAAAAGGTCAAATATTATGATGTTTCTACAAAATTTTCCAAGTAGGGATAGTTTTAGTCAGTAAAAACCACATAAAAGATGAAATTTTATGAGGAACTTTAATTTCCATGTGCCTTTCCACCACGACTCCCAATATTCTTCAATGACACCCATATTCAACTTAGTATACTCCAACTTAGGATTATATATGCTCATTGAAGAATGAGACTAGACCAACTCATCCACATCCTAAGGCAGTTTAATGTGAGAAAACACAATTGGATCTAATAAAAATTTCCATATATCATGATACTTATGATGAATATATAGATATCTATCCAATAACCACCCTTGCCACCATATAGAAGTGTGATTTAGGTTGTTAGTTTGGGAAAGCTAAGATATACATCTATCTTTGAGCTATTTGATGGATTAAACCACTATCTAGCCAAGGATCCCAACCAAGCCTTACCTTCAGACCATTTCCCCCCTTCATTGCAAGACCTGAGGAAATAAGATAAAAAAAAAAGTGAGAATTGCATGCAAAATGATAGAAATATTATAATTTGGCTTATATCTTAAGAAAATACAGTCCTCCAAAGAGAAAGGGTAATTATAAAGGTTACCATAGAACATAGCTTGTGAGTGGACAAAAGCCTCCATTCACATTTTGTTGTAAGAGCTTTGGATAACATACAAGTGTTTTTTAGGCCCCATCCACCAAGTTATTTAGGAATAGAAATATGGTTCCATTTATCCCAGGGGATGTCAAAATGATCATGTGTTCTAGACCTCATAAATTTTAAATATATCCTTCTAAATGTTTCCATAACTCATTGGGGAATCCTTGTTTCTAACATGTAAAACACATGAATGGCTTCAAGAACTAACTTCACCAAAACTAACGCCTCTACTCTTGAAAATCACCTTGAGATCCATCCTTTTAATTTTTTCTCTAGTTGTTCAATTAACCATGACAAATATTGCTTCTTATAGCAATTAGGTTTCAAATAAAAGAAAAAGTATTTTAAACATGCTTCCATCTCTCACATCAGATATGGAAAAATATTCCTGAGATTATGAAGTTCAAAACCTTCTAGATTTTGAGAGAAGATAAAAGAATTATTGATATTTACAACCATTCTTATGGATTTCTCAAACAAGTCAATAATCTTAGCTAATTTAGCAACATCTCTACCATAGCCATTATAGAATATTGGAATATCATCTAAACAATAAATGAGTAATAGCAAGAAAATTTGAAATAACTGCACCATGAAATTCCCCTCTGTGTTTAGCATCTTCCAACACAAAAATGACATATTCGGTAACTAACATTAACAAGAAAGGGGACAAAGGGTAGCCTTGCCTCAAGCCTCATTGTTCATGGAAAAGGGGAGATGCAAACATTTTTATCCAAAAATAAAAAGATATCAATCTAATGCAACCGATAACCAATTAATAATGTCAATATCAAAACCAAGGTGACTCAAAAGTTGTATAACATACATCCAACTCACGCGATCATAGTCTTTTGAGAGAGAAATTTTTAAAATAACACATTTTAATCTAAGGGTTTATATACTGTGAAGTCCTTATTTGGCGACCCCAAGGGCTTCATGTCTCTATCTATCTTCTAAAAAACCAAATTTATTTGTTGAAATAACTCTTGGTAGGATAGGCTTTAATCTTACAACAATGATCTTATTTGAGAGCTTATTGGTACAATTTCATAGAGAAATAGGTTAAAATTTTTCAAAGGATGGAGGGTCATTAGATTTCAGAATAAGGGTGATGAGGTAGTTTTTTCGGCCTCTAAGACTCTACCTTCCCTTCTATATTCATGTAAAACTTCAAATATATCTTTTCCAATAAACTTAAAAATCCCTTGAAGATCCCAATCCCCCACACATTAGGCCCTAGACTTTTTTATTTTTGAAATTGTCCAAAACAATATTCAACTCACCTTAAGAGACCTCATCCTCTAGGGATTTGTTTTCATCATCATCCACATACCTAGGAAATATTTGGGCCACTTTGATGACTTCGAAAATACTAGTCCTTGCAAGATCTTGAAACAAATTCTAAAAGTGTTCACTTTGTAAGGAAGCAAGGCCCTTAGAATTTGAGACTTTCCTACCATCCCCATATTGAATGTTTGATATAGTATAGCACATATTCCTTCACATCACGTAATATTGGAAGAATTTAGTGTTCTCATCCCCTCCTTCAAGTCAAATGGCTCTTCTTCTCAATCTCCAAGAATATTCTTGTGCCTCAAGGATGGTTTTTCTACAAGCCTCCAAGTGAATACCAGCTTCCTTAGATTCCACTTTCAAGAATCCCCCATATATAGAGTCAAATATAACAGGAATCTCCCTCAAAATTTCCACAAATTCATGCTTTTATTTTTGTGCTTTATCTTAACTAAATCCATGGCATTACTCTTAACTCGTTTTAGGTTTTCTTCAAACTATTTAGCAACCAAAGAACCCCTATTTCGATCATAGGGGATACAACCAAATTTAAAAAAATTAAAAATCTCTTCATATTTTATCCATCAAGAATCTAATTTAAATCGACTACTAGTCTTTGGTTCATGACCTTTAAGCTCCAATAGAATGGGGGCATGATCAGACTCCCCCCATGTCCAACCCACTGTAGAAGGTTAATTAAATTCTCCACCAAGGTAGAAACAACTAGAAATATATTAATCCTTTTTGTGATTAGATCCTCCCCATTATGATTATTTATCCATATGGGTTTAATATTTATTATCTCTATATCTAAAAAAAAATATCCTCTAGATTAATTATAAAAAAATCTCAGAGGTTGTTAATTCTAGCTCTAGTACCCCAACACTCAGTAGCGCCCATGCAGAAATCTAGATCCCCCCGATAATAAAATTTTCAAATTATGACACCTTCAATCCAAAACATTGTTATATAAATATACTCTAACTTCACAAGGTCCATGTATATTTATACAAGTAAAATTATCCCCCAACTCTAAAGAAAAAACATAAATCCCCATACTAGAGCATATACTGGAAACAGTTTGCATCAGGATTTTATGGGATTGCTACAAAATAGCTAGACCCCCAAAATGACCACAAGCATCCAAGGAAATGAACCACCAACCTCCCAAATAGGGAAAATTTTAGGGGCTAATATTCAGAGGTGGTCTAATTTTCCATGTTTTTTCCCAAAAAAAAAGGATTCACCAATTTCCATTTTTCTAAAAGTGATTCGCCCATGTTTTATAGTAAAAAATTATTTGACCTTAAAAGTTGCCAAAAAATTATATAGACTAATATAAAATCATTATAAATATAAAAAAAACTACAAAAATATTGCCAAACATTTTACAATTTGCATATTGGGACTACTAAGATTTGCCAAGGTTTCTAAACTTTAAGATAAACTTCCATCCTTGAAATTTTTCATGCTCCCAACTGAGATTATAGTAGTTTTGAGACTATCTCACCAGCTCCCAAAGTATCATCGACAAAAATAATATATGGGATTTCAACCCTAACCAACATATTTAGTGCCTTCTTTTGCGAGGAGCTGTCCAAACCTCTATAGCTAAAGGATGTAATTTTCATTCGGAAACTAGCCCATGTCCATTTAGAGCTCTAAGCACCCCAATAATGAATAATTGTCTTCTATCAACCATCTCCTCTCTAGCCTTGTGTTTGGTTTTAGATAGAGTATATTTTCTCCCACAAGGTTTAGACCTAAGGGAGGGGAGGAAAATAGACATAGACCACTATACTAACCTTTAACAGAGGGAAATATTTGTCTATATCATATGTTATAAAGGATTTTTGCAATAGCTTGATCCGAAAAACAACTACAAGAAGTAGATTATTTCAAGGAGGAAAGGGTCGTTGATGGGAAGGGGATAGGATAATTGACCTCATAAGAATAACTAAGGGAAATGTTTTTCTAGATCATAGGTTATAAAGGATTTTTCCAACATCCGTATCCCAAAAACTGCTAGAAAAAATTAGAGGATCTCAAAGAGGGAAGGGTCTTTGAAGAGAAAGGGATAGGATAATTAACCTCGAAAGAGTTAAGAAGAGTAACCTCTCTATTGATAACCCAAACCCCTACAAGTAAGATCCCAATCATTTCATAACCTTGAGACAGAATTTGCAAGTATAGTAACTAAAGGGAGGGATGAAAGAGAACCTAGATGGAATGAGACGGAGGTCATTCTTTCTTTAGTGATCTGAGGAGAGATCTCGTCACCATCATTATGCTCCCATGAGTGTGTTCTAACATTAGTTTGGCATCGTCCTATCAAATCCACCATCATTTTTTCTCTCTCTAATGAGCGCACCACCCTGCCCTCTAAACTATTTACCATATTTTGCAGAGGATCCACTTTCAACCTTTTCCTTGTCTCCCCATGCACTGAACCCATTTTGTAAGGAAGGTGACAATGACTAATTATATGTCGATATTTGGTGCACTGTTTGAAATGAAACATAACACCTTCGTAGTCAAGCACTTGGAGCTACTCAACCCCCCTTCCAATGCTAATGGTTTCATGCAACCCCATTGTGCAAGTCCAAAGACATAAATATTCTAGCCATAGGCATGTCACTGGTCTCCTTGTAGGAATAATATGCTTTCAGAAATGTCAAAATATTGTTCCGAAGGTCTTTGAAACTATTTTCATTCCACATATGGGATGGCAGGATTGGAAACCAAAATAAAACTTTAACAACATCAAGCCTCTCACAGCTCGAATAGATAGTTCCATAATTTAAAAATGATAGGAATTGAATCTATGGAGCAAACAAAAATTTCTATGTAAACTTCCTCCTTATGAGTGTCGAAGGTCAATTGAATCAACCCCATTTCCAATTCAAATATTTCAAGGAGGGTTTGTACCTTTGGGGATATTTCATCCATGAGCCACTCCTGCAAGGTTCCTAAAATGAATTTATGCCCTCTAAACCTTCCAACCAGGGTCTTCATTTCTAGGGCTTCCGATTAATACATTTCCACATCATCCCCCAAATTGAACTTGTATGCATCAAGGTTTTTTTCGCTTTTTAAAATCATATTCTTTCTTGGCTTCTATCCAACACTTGCCAGGCCTTTTAGTGGTGAGTGTGGGGCTTCCTCATTTTCCCCTTCCTTTAACTATTCTCAAAAATCTAAAGAGTGTAATTTCTGCTCACCAACGTCCTTAGCCAGCTAAAACAATTTTAAGAAGTTTCTAGTGGTTGGTTGGAAAGCCTCCACCACTTGCTCTGGCTCCAAAACTTTATCTAAAGCCACAAGTTGAATACCCCCTTCTGCAGTTAAAAAGGATAAAGCCCCTTCTCCCCCTTGAAAAATAAAAGGGTTTCAAACCTTGTATCCCGAATCCAAAAAAAAAGCTTCTCGTTTAGAAAAAAAAATCCATAAGAAAAATAGGGTTCGAGAAGGGGAAACCCAATGATTTGCGTCCACGAAAACAGTGAAATTTACTTGAGGGGGATAAAATCCCTAATTTTCCAAAGTTATCAGAGGTGAAAAACCTATGAAGCTTACCCCCTAACCTCCAAACACTTGACCTTCAAACATAATATTCTTTGAAGAATTCCCTCTTGTAGTTACCATACCTTGTATCGATTTATCAACTATTCCGATTGAAACCACCCTGGATAACCTAAATTCCTCATTGGAAACCTTTTCTTTTTTAGTATATGATAGTTTTAATAGGAAATATGTCCATCATTATTATTAATATATATTATATAATATTTTCAGTATTGTTGGAAGTAATGCTTCCATGTGTTCTAGGTCATTCTGAATTGTAATCGTGAGTTTCTAGGTTAGCTATATTTAGCAAAATAGATCCGCTTTCTTGGGGTCTCGCTTTTTCGAAGTCAATGATATATAATATATATATGTAAATTTTGTGAGGTCAATAAAATATAGTGTGGTTTTGTGTTTGGTGTGCAATATCTCATTGCTATTCATTTTTTTCTAATATGATATTAGAGATGGTTCTTGCTTAACTCTATGATGGGAGGGCCTAGGGTCAGAGGCATGATAGTTTATTCTCAGTAAATAAAATAGATTAAATCATTCTTTTGTGAGTGATTTTCAAAACTATGTTTCTCTGTAAACATTTCTGCGTGTGTCATTTGTGTAAGAGGAGGATGAAATCTGGAAATATCCCAAGAAAACATCTAATAGTTGTCGAGAAAATGCAGAGCTCAAATCCCCAATTGAAATATAGCAATTTGAGGACAAAATAAAGGATATTGTTGTATCATTGTATGTAGATTCTCATGAATAAAGGAGTTGCAGTATCATATGAATAGATATTTTATTAGCCAATAAATGTCTTTTCATTGTTACTATTCTGCAGCATGGAATTTCATAATTGTGGGCTTCTTGTAATCAAGACAATGATTCATTCAAGTCTTAAAAGGCCTCAATTTTGTGCTACAAAATATGGATGTCACATAGATTACCTTGAAATTTTAACATCTAGAAAATTTCATTCTTTGAATCAATTAAAAAAATTGTATAGCATCATTGCTAAAATTGTTGCAGACTTGATCAGAGATGATATTTTATCACTTCCATGGATCATGAAGGAGAAATCAGTTTATAATATTATGACATGTATCAAGGTGTCGGAATAAAAAAATGAACGCAATACCAAACTTCCACCATTTCAAATTAACAATTAAGCACTCCTTAGAGGAAATCAAATGCACCCAAATTTCTCCAAAAAAACCATGTCGAAAATGAAACCACTTACCAAAAAAATTGGTTTGGAATCTTAGGCTGTTTTTTATTTTCTATTTTTTAGTTAAATTACAGTGTTTGATCATGTGTTTACTTGTGACTTTATAAAATATGATGCAGAGAAAAAAAAACATGGCAATTATTGAATAGACTAATGTGACCTGTCATGTTTTGGGAGCATTAGTTACAGGTTATTTTTAATAAGGCCAAGCTCATGTAACTCATCATGCTTCGAGAGAATCAATACAAGTTATTTTTTTATGAATGGTCAAGTTGTATAATTGGCTCATAAAAACATTTAGTATCTAGACTGTTATCCTACATAACTCGTGAATATAACAGAATGCCATATATTCAACAAATGGTGGGAATTCCATAAAATGATTCAGTATTGAGATTGTTCTTCGGGAGGTTAAGAAGCATCAATTCTACAAGCTCGTCAACGATGGTCAGAAGCAATTATATTTTAAATGAAGGTAAGCGGTAGCTTGAAGTTGTGGTGGTGAATAAAAAGAATTTTTTATGAGATTCCAACCAGAATAGGTGTAAGTTTTAATGAAATGAATACCATATTAGAAATATATGGCAAATATTCATATGTGTATTTTAGTAATGTAATTTGTCATGTAAGCATAAAGGGAAGGCGTTGGAAGTAATGATTCCATGTGTTCTAGATTGTTGTGAGTTGTAATCGTGAGTTTTTAGGTTAGCTATATTTAACTAATCATATCCACTTTCTTAGGATCTAGATTTTTCGAAGTTAGTGATCTATATACTAGATACCTTTGTGAGATCGATAAAATATAATGTGGTTTTGTGTTTGGTGTGCAATCTATCCGTCTTTGTTTTATTTTTTGGTAATAATTACAACAATAACTTTGTCATTAGAAGTATATATAATTTAAATTTATCATTATAAAATATTAATATATATGAAACTCAATTTTTATATATTTTACAAAATTAAATTAAAATAATAATAATAAAGAAAATTAAATACTTAAATTTAAAAATTAATTTATTTTAAGTTATCATACTTTTAGATTATTTAAACAATTTAATAGCACTCTAAATACTATACACCAATACTAAGACGCTTTTATGTTCATATGCGTATGACACGTGGAATTGTAACTATTCACAAAATTTATGAGATTATTCCAAATTTCCCATCGTATTGTGTATAAAATTCAACCTCTTTTTTATTTTTTGCAACAGCCCTTCTCTAATTCCAAATTGAAATTTAGAGAAGAGACCCTTGAAACATTACAAAGCTCGAAAAAAGCATCTAGATCATTGCCTGTCCTCCAAACGATACCCAAGTAGCCCTAGAAACCCCAAGCCCAATGTCGTTAATAACACAGCAAACTACATGTATGCTAAACTATATACTCTTCATGTGCTTCCACTAGGCGAAGAAGTAAACAATATTTCTAAGGGAAACAATTTGGTTGTTTTATGATTTCGAATATGACTTCAGTATTCGAGATCAAAGAACTTGAACAAATTTAGTGCAATAGTTGTATACATCTCACATTTGGTATACCGTAGTGTTGGAGCTGGTAAGTAGCGAAACAATATACCACCATTGCCAAAGTGCTAAAGTTGCCCTGCATCAAAAATTGTTGCAAGAGAATTTAGTGTCTCTGGACGGATCTGCATATCATGAAATGAATAGCTTCATCCGAAGACCTTTCAATCTTCTCCTACGATCTGCGAAGTCACTGTTGTCATCAATCCTTGTTCCAAATATATATATAATATTATAAATATACATACTAAATAGAAATCTATGGGCTACAATGTATACTAAAACTAAGTCTCCACTATAACAAATTGTTGGAATTTCTGATAATTCCAGAACAATGACTGAGAGAATAATACTCTCCTTCTAACACAAAGAATAAAAATAAATTTGCTAACTGGTGGAAAGAGATGGCATAAAATAGCTTTCTATTTCATTAACAGAACTAAAACTATTACAAAATGATAGATTTCTTCCTCTGAGGGATTTACAAAAACTGGACTGACTGCTACAGACGCAATGCTCACTAATTTTCTCTGTCTCTAAAAATTCACAAAATAGTGCTCTATTATGCTTCACTGTGTTTTCTCTACCTGCGGGCTTTTTCACCATACACATCATACAACATAACATGTTTTTTAAATAAGCCTACGAGCTTTTTCACCATACACAACATACAACATAGCATGTTTTTTTAATAAGCCTACGGGGTTTTCATTTTATATGGCGCGGCATAATAAAAACATAAAACAAAATAATATAAAAATCAAAACATAAGACAAACATTGCCTTATGAAACTTTTAAACAAGAATTTCACTTGAGCAATATACGAGTGGAGCCCACATCGTAATCGGCAATCGGGGGAACAACGGCTTTGGCGGAATGAACTTTGAACTTGGCGATTGCGATGTGCGATGAGCGATATCGGCGATCGGCAGAACTATGGTGTAGTAGACCTTGGACTTTGCGATTGAGATGAAGCGATGAGCGATGTGCGATGGCACAATGAGTGATGTGGGTTCACATTGCATCGCAATGAAACTTCGTTGGAAAACATATTTGGATGGGAAGATGGCGATGTTGCGATGAGCGATTGTGGTGGGACCACATCGCATCGCAAACTTTTAATGGAACATAACATATGGCGGATGATCTTTGTGATGGGCGATTGCGATGAGCGATTGTGATCGGTCCACATCACATCGTAAGAATTACAATGATACAGAACATATGGTGAATGGCCTTTGGGAATGGCGATTGCGATATGCGACATCGCATCGCATGATATATTTCAGCGGTGGTATATGAAGCTCTGTCCGTTGCGATATGCGATGTGCGATATCGCACTATCGCATCGCTCGGGACTTCTCATCAAAAAGAAACTTCAAAATAAAACTTTTCGATTGGCGATTGAAGTGGTGGGGACCACAGATGATGTGGCCCAATTCAAAATGTTCAAAATACTTGGCATGTTGAACAAAATTTCGTTCTGATTGGTTGGTGAGGGCTTAAAAGCCTGAAATGACTGTTCTTTAATAAAACTCTTCTGTTGCATGGTTTGGACCACGATTTTCTTCATTTCCTCTGCAAAGTCGACTATGCCCATCAAACATTAAATTCATTACTGCAATGGTGGCTGTTGCTTATAAAATTATATTCCATCCCTACGGTTCTCCATTCCTCTTGAATGCATAGTGTTGTGCATGCAAGTTCTCTACCCCTTTGTACTTTGTTTCTACCTGCACGGAGTACACAGGTGTCTTTAAGATTTTCAACACTCCCGCTTAAAGTCAGCTGCTAGGTTATCAGTCATACCCAAGCATTTTCTTAAATATTCAAAACTCTTCTGCCCCAGTGGCTTTGTCAGAATATTTGCAAATTTCTCCTCTGTTCTATAATGTTGTAAAAAAATTTCTCCATTGTTCACCAATTCTCTGATATAGTGAAACTTAGCATCAATGTGTTTCGTTCTTTTATGAAACACATACTTCTTTGATAATGAAATAGTTGAGCTATTGTCACAATATATCACTGTGCCTTTCACCTGTTCTTGACACAAATTCCTCAACATTCTTCTCATCCAAACTGCTTGACACGCTGCTACTGTAGCTGCCACATACTCAGCCTCTGCTGTTGATAAAGCTACAATGGGATGTTTCTTAGAAGCCCATGAAATGGCTCCTGAACCCATATGAAAAACATAACCAGAAGTACTTTTCAGGTCATCAATACTTCCAGCCCAATCACTGTCATTATATCCAATTAAATCTGAATTTCTGAAGTAGTATATAAAATTCCACACCTTTTAGTTCCTTTCACACACCTCAAAATTCTCTTTACCGCTTTCCAATGTGCTTCTTTTGGCCTTTCCATAAATCTAGAAATCAAACTAACAACATCCATAATATCTGGCCTAGTTGCAATTAAATGCATGAGGCTGCCAACTATTATTTTATACAAACTAGGATCAAAATCCTTGTTGCTGTCATCTTTAATCAACTTTAATCCCATTACTGTCAGAGTAATTGCTGCCTTGCACTCCCGCATATTAAATCTTTCCAATATTTCATTAACATACTTTTCTTGAGAGATAAAAATCCAATTTTCATTCTGTTCTACTTCTATTCCTAAGAAGTATCTTAGCAATCCCATGTCAGTCATTTCGAATTCTTCTTTCATGACTGTTTTAAAATTTTCAATGAGGTAATCATCATTACCTATGAATATCACATCATCAACATATAAAACCACAATCAGCATCTTACCATATTTTTCTTTAATGTATATTGTGGGTTCTCCTTCACATTTCTCAAACCCATTTTCTAGTAGATAGGAATCTATCCTACTGTACCATGCTCTTGGTGCTTGCTTCAACACATAAAGAGCTTTCTTCAATATGCACACTTTGTGCTCTTGGCCTTCTTTCTCAGAGCCTAGAGGTTGTTCAACATAAACCTCTTCCATTAGAACTCCATTTAGGAATGTTGATTTTACATCCATTTGGTAAACCTTCCATTTGTTTTGTGCTGCTATGGACAACATTTCTCTCACTGTTTCCATTCTTGCAACTGGTGCAAAAGTTTCTTCATAGTCTCTTCCATGCTGCTGCTTATATCCCTTGACAAAAAGTCTAGCCTTGTGTCATTCAATCTTACTTTCAACATTGCTTTTGGTCTTGTAGACCCATTTTACTCCAATGACTTCTTTCCCTTCTGGGAGATCTACCAATTCCCATGTTTTGTTTTTCTCTATTGCATTAATTTCTTCATCCATGGCTTCTATCTATTTTCTATCTTTTATAGCATCTAAAAAATGAATAGAATCATCAACATGACAATAAAAAGCAAATAAGGAGCTCATACCTTCATTTGTTGTCTCTTGCTCATAGATTTCATTTAAATTTCTGAATCTAGTTCCTCTTTCATTTGGTGTAGTTGTGCTTGAAGAAGCACTCAAACCTGCTCCATGTGGTGTGCTTGAAGAAGCACTCTCATTTCTTCTCAAGGCTGTTCTTACTCTTGCTTGAGGTGTCCCTTGCTATTCTTGTGTTGGTGGAGGTTGTGCTACTGATGAGGTATTATTTTCAGCCACATCTTCTTCATCTTCATTATGAGAAAAATAGTTTTTTACATTGATTGTTTTCTCAATGCTTCCATCCCATGCTTCCTCTTCAATAAATTGCACATCTCTGCCTATAAAAAATTTCTTTGCGGATGGGTTATAGAATATATATCCCTTGGAATCTTCATAATATCCAAGGAAGATGCACTTTTCCCCATTACAATCCAACTTCTTCCTCAACTGATCTGGAATGTGTGCATATGCTACACATCCAAAATCTCTCATGTGAGTGACTCCTTCTTTCCTGCCACTCCACGCTTCTTCTGGAACTTTGTTCATTACGGCTTTTGTTGGGCATCTATTTAAAATATACACAGCACGATTTGTAGCTTCTGTGCAATACTCATTTGGCAAGTGTATTTCCTTCAGCATACTTCTCACCATTTCCATTATGGTTCGATTCTTGCTTTCAGCAACTCCATTTTGCTGCGGTGTGTACTAAGTTGTAAAATGTTTGTGTATGTTGTTTTCTCTGCAAAAACGCAGAAATTCTTTTGAGATGTACTCACCTCCTCTATTAGTTCTAAGAACTTTGATATGTTGCCCACTCTGTTTCTCTACAAGAGCTTTAAAATGGCAATTTTTTTTAAAGACTTCACTTTTATATTTCAGAAAAT
The DNA here is from genome assembly GCA_034641835.2 of Pinus albicaulis. Lineage (NCBI taxonomy): Eukaryota > Viridiplantae > Streptophyta > Pinopsida > Pinales > Pinaceae > Pinus > Pinus albicaulis. The sequence goes on along the minus strand of CM076569.1, from coordinate 744,963,204 downwards.
AAACCCATACTTTCCTTGTGAAATCATCAATGAAGGTTAGCATGTAATTGCTGCCTAAAACTGATGTTGTTTGCATCGGCCCACATAAATCTGAATGGATAATTTCTAAGGGTGCTTTCACCCTGATGCTCTTTCCTGACGGAAAGTTTTCTCTGTGTTGTTTTCCCAAGATGCAGCCTTCACATAGGCTGTCCGGTTTTTCAATCAATGGTAGTCCTCTTACCATTACTTTTCTTTGCAAAAAAAATAATCCTCCAAAATTGAGATGTCCAAATCTCAAATGTCATAACCAATTCTCATCTTTCACTTCCTTTTGAAAAATATCTTGAGTTACAACTACTACATTCTTCCCTTTTCCCTTCAAGTCAGTATTGAGTTTGAGTGGAAACATTCTATTGCTGGTCATTTGTATTTCAGAAATAATCTTCTTGCTTGGAGGTATATCCATTATTGTGCACACATCATTCTTAAAAAATACGTTGTAACCTTTGTTTATGAGTTGTCCGACGCTCAAAAGATTACACTTCAAGCCAGGAACATAGTATAAATCTGGCACAAATTTATGCTCTCCATTTCTTGCACGGATACTAACTCTACCTTTTCCCTTGACAAAAATCTTAGTATCAGTTCCTCTTGTTACTTCTGATTTAACTTCTTCATCAAGATTGGCAAACACTTCTATGTTTCCAGTCATATGATCACTGCAACCTGAATCTAAGAACCATACATCATCTTGTTTATCTTGTGCTACATTACATTTTAATAACACATTCTTTGGGTTCTTTTCTTCTCTTGCTACATTATCATTCTGCCTATTATTCATGTCATTTTTCTTTTTCCTACATTCATTTGCATAGTGCCCATATTTTTCGCAATAATGACATTGTACATTGGTTTTTTCATACCTTTGTCCATGAGCATGTTGGTGTCCACCTTGTTAGTTTCTGCTTTTATTGTGGCTTTGATTTTGATTTTTGCTCCTCCCATGTGAATGAGAAGGGTTGTTCCTTCCTCCTCTGTTTTGGCTTCTGCCTCTTCCTCTTCCTCTGCCTTGACCTCTTCCTCTTCCAAAAGGCATCTAGATCTTGAAGGCATGCTCTAGAGATGGGTTTACTGATCTTTACAATCTCTGTTCATGAGTCATCAACGATGCATGAATTTCATCAATTGTGAACTTTGAGAGATCCTTAGTCTCTTCTATGGTGGTAACAATAACATCAAACCTTGAGGGTAGACTCCTCAATAGTTTCTCCACAATCCTTCTTTCCTCAAGTGTTTCTCCATGGTACCTTATCTGTGTGACCATTCCAATCACATGTGTGAAGAATGATTCTATGTTATCAGACTCTTTCATACAGAGAGTTTCAAAATCTCTCCTTAGCAATTGTAGTTTTGCTGTCTTCACTTTCTCCATACCTTGATAGGCTATCTTAAGAGTATCCCATGCATCCTTAGATCTCTTAGTTGCTGCTATTCCTGGAAACACACTCTCATGTACTGCTTGACAGAGATAGAAGAGGGCTTTAGAGTCCTTCTTTCTATTACTCTTCAATAAATCCTTATCTGCTTGTGTTAAGGCATTAAAGGTCTATTCATCAACTAGTTCATCAAAACCATGTTCAACAAACTCCCATAAATCCTAAGAGGCAAACATGGCTCTCATGGTAATGGCCCAATAATCATAGTTCTTCCCATTAAATTGTGGAAGATGAGAATTTCCAATACTCATATTAGTGCCTGGTCTAGCCATTGCTTATAAACTGAACTTTGAAATAAACTTGACTGTGTTTTTCAAACAAAATATCTTTCCTTATTTAAAAGATAAAATTTGTCTCTGAGGACTGTTCTTTTAAAAAAAACAAAAACTCTATTTTTATTTGAGAAATACTTGGATTTTAACTTCTGCTGAGCCTTCACGCTGCTAGAGAACTGCTGCAACAAAATCTCCTTCTTCCTTCAACTTCTTTGACGCCCTCAAAGAGCCTGGATAAGCTCTGATACCATGTTGGACGTTCTGATAATTTCAGAATAATGACTGAGAGAATAATACTCTCCTTCTAATACAGAGAATAAAAATAAATTTTCTTACTGTTGGACAGAGATGGCATAAAATAGCTTTCTATTTCATTAACAGAACTAAAACTATTACAAAATGATAGATTTCTTCCTCCTCTGAGGGATTTACAAAAACTGGACTGACTGTTATAGACGCAGTGCTCACTAATCTTCTCTGTCTCTCAAAACGCACAAAATAGTGCTATGTTATCCTTCACTGTTTTTTCTATGCTTGTGGGCTTTTTCACCATACACATCATACAACATAACATGTTTTTTTAATAAGCCTATGGGCTTTTCATTTTATATGGCGCGGCATAATAAAAACATAAAACAAAATAATATAAAAAACGAAACATAAGACAAACATTGCCTCACGAAACTTTTAAACAAGAATTTCATTTGCACGATATACGAGTAGAGCCCACATCGCAATCAGCGATCGGCCGAACAACGGCTTTGGCGGAATGAACTTTGAACTTGGCGATTACGATGTGCGATAAGCGATATTGGTGATCGGCGGAACTATGGTGTAGCAGACCTTGGACTTTTTGATATTGATGAAATGATGGGCGATGTGTGATGGCACGGTGAGTGATGTGGGGTCCACATCACATCGGCGCATCACATCGCAATGAAACTTCAGCGGAAAACATATTTGGATGGCAGGACAGTGATGTTGCGATGAGCGATTGTTGTGGGACCACATCGCATCACAAACTTTCAATGGAACATAACATATGGTGGATTATCTCTGTGATGGGAAATTGCGATGAGTGATTTTGGTGGGTCCACATCGCATTGCAAGAATTACAATGATATGAAACATATGGTGAATGGCCTTTAGGAATGGCGATTGCGATATGTGATATCGCATTGCATGAGATATTTCGGCGGTGGTATATGAAACTCTGTCCATTGCGATATGCGATGTGCGATATCACAGCATTGCATCGCTCGAGATTTCTCATCAACAAGACACTTCAAAATAAAGCTTTGCGATTGGCGATTGAAGTGGTGGGGACCACAGATGATGTGGCCCAATTCAAAATGTTCAAAATACTTGGCGTTTTGAACAAAATTTGATTCTAATTGGTTGGTGATGGCTTAAGAGCCCGAAATGACTATTCTTTAATAAAACTTTGCTGTTGTGTGGTTTGGACCACGATTTTCTTCATTTCCTCTGCAAATTCAGCTGTGCCCATCAAACATTAAATTCATTCCTACAATGGTGGTTGTTGCCCATAAACTTAAATTCCATCCTTACAGTTCTCCATTCCTCTTGAATGCACAGTGTTGTGCATGCAAGTTCTCTGCCCCTTTGTACTCTGTTTCTACCTGCACAGGGTACACAGGTGACTTTAATATTTTCAACACAAATATTCAACAAACTGATAAAGATGATGATAAATAGATTACCCTCCTTGGAATGCTCCAGAGAGTTTGATGGGTAGGTCCCATGGAAGCTCTACCCCACCTGCAATGAAAACGAATACATACATCGCATATATAGGTCTTACTGGTGCTCCCTCAACATGTCTGGCAGGTATCCCATGGGCATATTCCTAGCAAGGTTAGGGTTATTGCGAACACATGGTATCAGTAAGTTTGGGAAAATAAGTAATGTAATAAGAATTCATGCATCATGCATGTACTACCCTACGAAAATATGATGGGCGGCTACCATTAGGCCATCATTCGATTTGACAATACAATATACTTTACACTTTGTAGTTTATTTAAAAATTAATTGATACACTGCATTAGTCAGTACGCAGGAGCAATGTACAGCCATATATTTCACATCTTTAAAGCATATAAGGTCGTCTATATGTCATGGTTTATCCCGACCCTCGCCAATTTGAGGATTAAGTGAGAGAAGATAATCACCACCTCTCTCTAGTGGATTTTCCAAGGTCTTCTATTTCACCGACCTATAGGACCGCATTTGTGCCGGCTCTCGGTTGAGTGGGTTTTTCCCTGGGAAGTTCCTGACCCACATGCTTTTCAACCATTCCCTACTGTCGATACTACTCATTTTGGAGAATGGGGATTCGAGTTGTCTATCTTTTAGAAAAATGTTTTGAGGTATTTGAAGAAATATATGTGCAATTTGTGTGCAATTTTAGAGTAAGAAAATTCGAGACCTATACTCTACCAAACCTGACTAACTAACTGCCTTATTCTGAGTATTTTTTCTCTCAATTGAGGAGGTGTACACATAATGGGTTAGGGATGTTTATCACTACATTTGTGTAATTTTTATCATCTTTTATAACTTTTCATTTTTATGTTTGTATTGTAAATATTACATGTGTGTCTTTGTATCAAAATGTTTATTACTTAAAATATGTTAAAAAGATATATATAATGTAACTTTAAAATTTACATTCTTTTTATATAAATGGTGTCAAAAGAATAAAAAACATGTGACTTTGTATATTGCTATTTGTCATGTTTAGTACTACAACTCTACAGTAATTACCTATATATATATATATTACCAATACACATTAACCAAGTCAATAGTATGATATATCATAAACTCAAACCAAAGTCTCCTTACCAAACCTACCTCTGTACTTCGACTTGAGGTTTGACATAGCGAATAATTGCGTGCATCATTCTATTCTTATGATTATGGTTATAACATTATTGCACTATATATGGAGATATATTAACAGTGGAGAACTTATATACGAGCTTGGATTATTACATCAAATCTATGATATAGAAACTTGTCAATGGTTGTGACCAGCTGGAACCATGACCCTTCGTTCAACTGCAACTGTTAGTATTAAACAACATTTACTGGCATAATATGGTTATTCATACTTGGAAGGCTTAACGACGGTGGTGACAGCTAGCTCGATTGACACTTGAACTCTTGCTCCACTGTTGATGCATCCCAATCGGACCGCGTACATGAAGTCAAGGTGGTTAGGTTATCAAACCCACCCCCCAATTCCCTTTGGCACTTGTCATTTGGTGTTCGTTCCTCGGCGGTTTGCAGCTCTACTATTCTCCTCCACAAAGTGGTATGGCTAGCACGTTGTCTTTGGTTTTCAGGAAAATGTGCCTTGTATTATCATATTCCATCGTTGCGCACCCAATTTCATCCATCCTCTAGCTCGCACACTGCCTTTCCTGAGCACTTACAAGGCATGTGGCATGCTCAATTGTGTCTAATTTATTCTCTGGTTTAAATTTGTTAGGACCCAGTTGTTGTTACCAAGATTCATGATTGTTTCTCCTTCTGTGCCATTACAGGTAGGCTTATAGGCGAATTCTAGCTTATCTTTGTGAGGAAACGTTCTCCTCTAAAATTTTTCATGTACAAGTTTTTGTTTTGTTTTCTGTACAAAAATCCAGTGACCCATTTTCTTTTCTTGGTGTAGGTATCTATATCCTCCCAATGCTCAGTCTTTAGTTTCATTTTTGGGTTATGACTTCGTCATGCTCTAACACTCCGGCTTGCGAGATACTATACAAATTCTTCTCATCAGTTGTTGATAAGGGTCAATGGTTTATTGTGAAACACTATTGTTTGTCCTCCATGGCCTAACCATGACTGGCATGGTTACGTCTTTGGTTTTGATGTATAGGAAAAATATATTTAAAACCCTACCATTTCCACGTTGTCGGGGTTTAAACTTTCTTGCTATTTAGGAGGCTTTTCTTGCCTACCGTCGTATACCAGATTATTCAATGGAATTTCAATGTAATTTATATAAAGGTATTTTTTCCATATATGTTGTTAATATAGACTCTAGATAGAGGGTTCTTCCATTACTACTGTAACAGATTTGGTGGTCTTTTGTATGAAATCTTGCAATTTTAGTCTATCTTAGATCTCATGGAAATTTTGATGGAACTGAATATGCCATAGGAAAAACCAATTCGTTAATTTGTTTACTTATTTTATGGATGTTTTATGTTTTATAGTTGACAATTACATTTTTTGGTTGTTTACTTCTATGATTCATAATTTTCCTCTATCTTTTATAGCTCGCTTATATTTATATTCTAGAAATTTACTTGGGTGATTCCTCTGTTTCATAATCTAATCCTCAATTTATATTCAAACCAACCTTTTACAACTTGTCCTTCCTCAAGGCTTTTGCCTAATTCCTGAGGACAAAAAACCATAGTTGTGCCAATGGGTTAGGATTTAAACCTCTTGGGCCAAGGCTTCTGTCATGATACAAAATACTAAGGGTTTTGTTTGCACATTTAAATCAAGGTTTTGTATTTAATTTTCAGAGGTACAATATGAAATGTATTTTTCCATTTTATTCAAGTTCTTCATACTGTAAATACTGAATTTTTTTTATCTTAGATTTCAAACCAAGGTCATCACCTTTACTAGCCTCACCCGACCTTACTTGGTTCTGAGTTATTACCATCCTCTACTGGGTTATAATTTTCACCTGTAGACATGTTGGTGCTTAGGTAAGCTTATTTTTGTTACTCGGTTCTTTTTCACATGCAAGGGTACAATGGAAGTTAAATATTTTTAAGGGTATTACTTCTGGTTCACATTATACACTAAAATTTTCCCGAGATAAATGATCTCTCTTCATTCAACGTTAATCTATCCATAGTACCCTGTCTCTGCCAAAATAATAAATTAAAGTAAACCAGTATTTCTATTATTTAAAAACTAAGCTCTTGCTTACATATCTCCATTGTAATGCAATAATACTCACATGTATCATACAAAATTTCATTTACAGTACTATAATAACATTACTTGACATAATTTAACACATGAACCATACACTTATCTGAATTCTCGTTCCACTGGTTAAACCACCCAACCATGAGTGAAGCGATCACATCCTGAACTCCCCCCCTACTCCTCCCTAGATCAAAAATTAGCAGCAATTTTCCTAGAGAAAGACCTCAAGACCCCTGTCGAGACTTTTTTGTCATTCAGGTTGCATAGTTCCACTCGTTATTAGCCAACTGTGGACTACTTTGTCCTCATAGCTATTCTACTGTTCTTTTCTTTCCACTTTGCACAGAACCCCTTCTCCTCCCTGAGATTTCCTTTGTATCCTCAGAGGAGAAGGTAACTATTAGTAACTGATTCTTCTTAACTACTCTCTAAATATTGTAACTATTTACCAAAAATTTATGGAATTTATGAATGTAATTCTTTATTTTTTTTAAATGTAACTCAGGTTCATCAAACAGTTTAACACATCCGTTAATCTCTTTTAACTTAAAATTAAAATGCAATTTTGTAAAAGTTTAAAATAAAATGAGGAAATTAATCTAGGTGTTACATCTTCCCCCGCTTAAGGAAAACAATATCCTCGTCATTTTACTCCATCATAGAAAACAATTCGAGATATGCTTCCCGTATAAATCCTTCATCTTCCCAATTAGCCTCTTCTGGGCAAAAGTGCTTCCACTCCACTTTAACTTAGGAGATGGCTTGCCTCCGAATCATTATTTATCTCTGCTCAAGAATACATTAGGGCTCTGCTGGGAATTTTTCATCCGGTTCAAAGTGCAACCAACGAAAAATTTAAGCAATTAATTAAGTATTAATTTCATTTTCAGAGGACATAGTAACAATTACAATTTACGTGTATGTTCTACCAATGTATTACATGCTTGGGATCATGCACATATCGTTTCAATATAGATACATGAAACATATTGTGCACCCGTATGTGACTCAGTAACGCTAGTGCATAGGCCACTGAACCTACTCTATCCAAAATTTGGAAAGGCCCACATAACTGGGGTGCAATTTTAGCATAGTTAGTCTACCTCAACGTGCTTTTCTTGGGTCTAATTATAACATATACATGATCTCCCACTCATAATTCTCGATAAGTACTTTTTTGATCCGCATACACCTTTTGGCATTCCTGGGCAGCTTTTATATTTTGTCTAATCTTCCTCACTTCATGCTCCATCTCTTCCAACATCTTCAGCCTAAGGTTTAGTTTAGTTTCTCAGCTACTCCAATTTATGGGTGTCTAGCATTGTCTTCCGTACATTGACTCAAAGGGGCTCATTTTCAGAGACTCTTGGTATCCATTATTGTAGGAAAACTCTACTAAGTGTAGATAATATTCCAACTTTACGGGTTCCTACATTACATACATGTGTAACATGTATTCCAATATTTGACTCACCCGATCAGTTTGCCCATTTGTTTACGGATGATAGGTGGTACTAAATTGAATTTGTTCACCTAGACAAGTGAAGAGTGCTTTCCATAAAGTTGAGGTAAACTTCACATCCCTGTTTGAGATGATTATTTTTGGGATACCATGTAATCTAAACACTTCGCTCATAAAGATGTCAGCAATTTGTACCATTTTGTAAGTCGACTGGACCAGTAGGAAGTGAGCTGCCTTGTTGAGTCTATCCACAACTGCCATAATGGAGTCATTTTTTTTCATAGTCCTTGGTAAGCCTATAAGAAAATCGAGTGAAATGACTTCCCATTTCCACTCTGATACACGTATAGGTTGTAGTAAACCTGGAGGATGTTGATTCTCCACCTAGACCTGCTGACAATCCAAACACTTGGTTAAGTATTTAGCAATATGCTTACGCATGCCACGCAAAAATTACTCTTTTGTAATTGATGTTAGCATATTTTAGTATCCAGGGTGGCCGACATAAGAGCTTCGATGATACTCATCCATAATCATCTCCTTCAAGCTCATTTTATTAGGAGTTTATATTTTCTCTCATAAAACTAGTAGCAGCTCATTATTGATCTTATAATCTGATTATTTCCCTTTATTTTCTCCTTCTTGTGCTTGCTGCCACAGAAGCTAGTATTCAGGATATTTTTGCACTACCTCCTTCACTTGCTCCTGGAACTTAAATTCCACTTAGTTAAAGTAGAGCGCATAAACACAATGTATTTTTCCACTTAAGGCATCAACGACACAGTTTTCCATACCTTTCACATGCTAAATTCAAATTCGGGTTCACTCAGGAATGCATTCCATCTTGCTTGGTGAGCGCTCAAGTCATACTTCTTAAAATAGCTAGTCAAGCAGTTTTGGTTCATTTTCAGCAGAAAAATTTTCCCTAACATGTAGTGCCTCCATACTTTGAGTGTGTGAACTACTGCGGTCAGCTCTGTATCATAATAAAAATAACGTTGCTCATGATCCTTCAGCTTCTTGGACTCAGATGCAATTACTTTTCCATCTTGTGACAATACTGCCCCCACCCCTTCCTTAAAAGAATTGGTGTATACATCAAAAGCATCGGTGCAGACTTCAAACTCCTTATTTGGGTTAGCTACCTTCAATATAGGGGAAGTATTTAACAGTTGTTTCCACTATACAAAAGTGTTTTAGCATTCATTGGTCCACTTGAGAAGTCATCCTTTTCATTGAATGGAGGTAATAGGGAATTCAATTCCAAATAAACCATCAATAAAACGTCTATAGTATCCAGCCAAACCCATGAAGAATCATATTTCTACTACATTCCTAGGCACCTACCATTCCATAATAGTCTTCATTTTCTCTGGGTCTAGTGATATCCCTTCAGTTGAAATTACATGCCTAGATACTGAATCTGTTCTTTCTAGAAATCACACTTATTGAATTTGGGATAGAGCTAGTGGTTCCGCAATATTTTCAGTGCCAAGTGTAAATGTTCCTTATGCTCTTCCATGGTTTTAGAATGGATTAATATATCATCAATGAAAATCAAAACAAAATTTTCTAAAAATGGATGAAAGATGACATGCATCAAACTCATGAAATTTTTTTGTGCATTAGTTAACTCGAATGGTAAACTACGAACTCATAATGCCCATATCAGGTTCGAAAGGCTTTCTTATATATATCATCAAATTTAATCTACATCTAGTGATATACCGATCTTAGATCTATCTTGGAGAATATAGTTGCTCTCTTTAATTAATCGAAAATATCGTCTATTTGTGGCAAAGGATATTTTCTTTTAACGCTCAATTTTTTAAGCTTCCTGTAATCCATACACATCTGCATCATACCATATTTATTTTTAGAAAAAATTATAGGTGTCCCCCAAGGAGACACACTAGGACGGATGTATCCCTTTTCCAACAATTCCTGCAGCTACATTTTAACTAGAGAAAAACTCAAGTACACTCATTCAGTAGGGAGCTCATCACACAGAAGCTGCCCTTGGTATTAGTTCGATTGCGAAATCGATATCCTACTTTGGGGGTAGTCCCAGTATTCTTTCAGGAAACACATCGGTAAAGTCCTATATTATCGGTATATTTTTCAGCACAGGGGTTTTTTCTTTAGAGTTAGAAAATCCTACTTGAATAACATAAATTTGACACCCTTTCTTGAAGCATTTTCCGAACTTAGATTCGGTGATGGGGCACAATTTGAGTGATCTCTTAATTCCTTGTACCTCTTGACGAGTATCATCTTCAGCCATATAACTAATGTTTTTCTGTTTACAGTCCACCACAGACCAATGCCCATCTAACCAGTCCCTTCCCAGTAGTAAGTCATAGGAACCCAAAGGTAGAATGTTCAGCTCAACATTTATATGTCAGTTCCCTATGTATAGAGGGAAGTTTGAAACTTTGGCATTAACCCTCCTCCTTACCCGAGTGGCTAGCTGCACTAACCAATGACTTTTAAATTTCAGAATTTGTAAATTACACTTTTCAACTACTTTGGGATTGATGTAACTTAAACTGGTACCAGGATGAACCAAAATAGATACAGTCTCAGATAGTAATTTACCTTCTAGTTCTATCATCGTTGGTTGATATTCCGCTTGTCGATCATCTAATTTAGCGTTGATCCTTGGTATATTCCTAGTGACATCTCCTAGTATGGATGCTTCTTTCATATTAACTATAACTTCATTTCTTCCATGGTGAGGGAAGTTTTTATAATAGTGTACTTCACCATAGCCCCAGCATTGCAACGTGGCTTTCTAGGTCTGCCCATGGTCGGGTCTACTAAATGCCTCAGTAGGCTAGTCTTATACTGGATATTTGGGCTTTTGCTAGTTTTTCCCAAGTTGTCTATTTGATGGGTTCCTTGCTGCAATTTTTTAGTTGCCCAGCTTGCTACTTTTAAAATTTTGAATACTCTTCTATCCTTTCCTTGGCAGCCAGCTCCTACCAGCATCTCCTTTCATTTTCGATTTCTGATATAGAACATTTTTTATTTTTGAATCACCTCATCCATGGTCCTTGGATTGATGAATTCAATCCTTTGCTTCATGTGGGCAGGAAAAATACTCAAGAATCAGTGTACCTTTTATTTATCATCCTTCAAATATGGTACATACCTCAATAATAATGTAAAATTACTTATGAACTCATCCATAGTCAACTGTACCAACCTTAAATCATGGAATTCTTGAGATTTTTCATTGTAAAAATGCTATGTTAAATATTTATCCTTAAAGTATTGGTGGAACTCATCCTAGGTCACATTTTGATCCCCAATCCCCCGCACATTTTTAACTTCCTCCCACCATAGGGTAGCCTTTTCCCACAATTTATAAATGGCCAAGCAAGCTTTGATCTTGTTGCTAAATTCATAAACTTGGAAATACTTATTCATGTTAATTATCCATACTTCTGCCACTTCTTCTTCTTCTTCGTCGAATGTGGGAAGATTAATTTTTCTAAAGTCTCCCTGAAGTTCCACTTTCTATTTTTTCATTTCGTGTTGATCAGAAACATTCCTAGATTCTACTCCATTGTAAACTTTTCTTATTTTACTTCATTGGGTGTGGCTTCCTTCCAGATTATCATCAGCTTTTTGTTTCTTCTCACCCTCATCTCGGGTGCCCCTATCCAGATTAGGTTGTGTTGTATGATGATTTTGCCTAGCTAAGAGGGTTTTTAAGATTATCTCTTGTTCTCTCATTAATCTATCATTATCTCTTCTTAATCAAACCATTTTCACCTGAATTTGTTGCACTGTATCCATCAGTCTGCTGGTTTGACGTTGATGTTCCTCAAGTAATCTGCTGGTTTGATGATGCTAATCCACACTAAACTCTACCCACATCTCCAGGTTACCTTTTGGGTTAGGCAGGGGGGAGCTTCCCCTGTAGCTCTGGGCGTTTGATATCCAGATCCTCTCATCATCGTGATCTGTCAATGGTTTTCTTTCTTCCTGTCACTATGCACAATTCCAATGCACACATTTTTACTTGAATGGTAGATTCAGGTCCCAGTGTGTGAACGCTGCTTGGGTTTCATATGTCACATATACTACTACAACTCTATAGTAATTTCCAAAATTAAAAAAAAAAATATTATTTTACCAACGCACATATTAACCAAGTCAATAGCATGATATATAATAAACTCAAACCAAAGTATACTTACCAAATCTACTTCTGTACTTCACACTTCAGGTTTGACATAATGAATAATTGCATGCATCATTTTATTCTTATGATTATGGTTATAACATTATTGCGCTATCTATGGAGATATATTAATAGTGGAGAACTTATATACAAGCTTGGATTATTACATCAAATTTATGATACACAAACTTGTCAATAGTTGTGACCAACTGGAACCATGACCCTCTGTTCAACTCCAAGCTTAAACATTAAATAACATTTACTCGCACAATATGGTTATTTTTACTTGGCAGGCTTAATTATGGTGGTGACAGCTAGCATGATTGACACTTGGGCTCTTTCTCTACTGTCGATGCATCCCAATTAGACTGCCTGGAAAAAGTCGAGGTGGTTAGGTTATCAAACCTACCCCCCAATTCCCTTTGGCGCTTGTCATTTGGCTTTTGTTTCTCGAAGGTCTTCTGCTCTTTTATTATCCTTCGTGAATTGGTATGGCTACCACATTGTCTTTTCTCTTCAGGAAACTGTGCCTTGTATCATCATAATCCATCGGTGTGCACCCAAGTTTGTCCATCATCTAGCTCGCACATTGCCTTTCCTGAGAACTTACAATGTAGGTGGTGTACTCAATTTTGTCTACTTTCTTATTTGGTTTATATTCATTAGCACCTAGTTGTTGTTTGCAAGATTCATGATTTTTTTCTACTTATTTTCCATTACAGGCAGGCTTACAAGCGAATTATAGCTTCTCTTTTCCAGGTAATGTTCTCCTCTAAAATTTGTCATGTACAGGTTTCTGTTTAGTTTTCTATATAAAAATTCACTGACATGTTTTCTTTTATTGTTTCAGGCCCTTTGTCTCCTCCCAATGCTTAGTCCTTAGTTTCAGTTTGGGGTTTGGTCTTCGTCATGCTCTAACACTCTAGCTTTTCAGGTACTGTATAAATTATTCTCGTTGGTTGTCGATAAGGGTGAATGGTTTACTACACAATATTGTTGTTTTTCCTCCATTGCCGAAAAATGACTGCCATGGTTAAGTCTTCGGTTTTGATGTATAGATATAATATGTTTAAAACCCTATGGTTTCCATGTTGTCGGGATTTACACTTTCTTTTTGTTTAGGTGGCTCTGCTTGCCTACCATTGTATACCAGATTATTCACTGAAATTTCAATGTAATTTGTAAAAATGTCTTCTGTCCATATATGTTGTTAATACAGACTCGAGATAGAGGGTTTTTCCATTACTACTGTAAACGATTTGGTGGTCTTTTATATCAACTCTTGCATTCCGAGTCTATCTCAGATCTCATGTAAATTTTGACGAAACTGAATATTCTATATGTAAAATCAATTCGTTAATGCGTTTACTTATTTTATTAATGTTTTCTATTGTATAGTTGACAATTATATTTGTTGGTTGTTTACTTCTATGATTCATAATTCTTCTCTATCTCTTATATCTGGCTTATATTTATATTCTATAAATTTACTTGGGTGATTTCTCTGTTTCATAATGTACTCCTCAATTTATATTTAAACCAACATTTTAAATTTTATCCTTCCTCAAGGCTTTTGCCTAATTCCCAAGGACACAAAACCCTACCTATGCCAACGAGTCAGGGTTTAAACCTCTCAGCTCAGGGCTTCTGTCATGATACAAAATAATAAGGGTTTTGTTTTCACATTTAAATCACGATTTTGTATTTAATTTTTAGAGGTACAATATGAAATGTAGTTTTATATTTTCTACCAGTTCTTAATATTGTAAATACTTCTTTTTTGTTATCTTGGATGTCAATCCAAGTTCATCACCTTTACTGACCTCACTCGACTTTACTTGGGTCTAAGTTACTCCCATCCTCTACCGGGTTATAATTTTCACCTGTAGATAGGTTGGTTCTTAGGTAAGCTTATTTTTTTTATCTGTCTTTTGTTCACAGACAAGGCCACAGTGGAAATTATATTTGTTTAAGGTTATTACTTCTGGTTCACATTTTACACTAAATTTTTCCCAAGATAAATGATCTATGTTCATTCAACGTTAATCTATCCACAGTACCCTGTCTCTGCCACAATAATAAATTAAAGTAAAATAATATTTTTCCATTCTTTAAAAGCTAATTTCTTGCTTACATATCTCTACTATAATGCAAGAATACTCACATGTATCATACAAAATTTCGTTTACAGTACTATAATATCAGAACTTGGCAGAATTTAACACATGAACCATACACTTATTTAAATTCTTGTTCCAGTGGTTGAACCACCCAAAAATGAGAGAGGTGATCGCGTCCTCAACTCCCCTCGTGCTCCTCACCAATGTCGAAGTTAGTAGTAGTTTCCCTGGAGAAAGACATTAAGACCCTTGTCCATTCTCTTCTCTGGTTCAGGTTGCAGAGTTTCACTGGTATTTAGCTAGATCTTGACCACTTTTTCCTCACAACTATTTTGTTGTTCTTTTCTTTCCACTTTGCACAGAACCCCTTCTCCTCCCTCATGTTTCCTTTTTATCCCCAGAGGAGAAGGTAACTGTGAGTAACTGCTTCTTCCCAACTACTATGGAAATATTGGAACTATTTACCAACTAGTTATGGAATTTCTACATGTAATTCTTTATTTATTAAAAATGTAACTCATGTTCATCAAATAGTTTAACACATTCGTTAATCTCTTTTCACTTAAAATTCAAATGTAATTTTGTAAAAGTTTTAAATAAAATGAGGAAATTAAGATATGTGTTACAATATTAGTGGTGCATAAAAAATAAAAAATAAAGGTTGTTTCTCATTGATAATTCACCAAAAAAAAAATTATCAGTGACACATTAGCAACATTAGGATGGTACTTTATGAACAGTTTAATAACAATGCATCAATTGGTATGTATGGTTAAAATATCTTACAAAAATTCAAGTGGTATGTATGGTTAAAGTATCTTATAAAAAAATCTTATTCATATTTGTAATAAGTATTATATTATTAACTAACCCAAATATATAAATTAAATGTCTAGCAGATGTTAATTTCCATCACTTCATAATAAACATCAAATACTTTACCTTACTACATGATACATATTACATTGCTAAAACTAAAAAATAATCATAAAATCTAATTAAATTATAACATTATTATTATTATTATTATTATTATTATTATTATTATTATTATTATTATTATTAAGCCTATATATATTTAATAAGAATCTTAATCATGGATATTTACTCTCATTTACTCTCATTTAAACATGGAGATTCTTACAATTTCATTGGCCAATACCCTGTATTACATTATCACATGCCAAAAAACTTATAAATCACTTCATATGACACTTACTCATATGGTATTTTTTTAATTAAACAATTTAATTAAAATTAAAAAAAAAACATTACTTTGAAGATAAATCTCAAGCTTTAATTTAGCACTCGTCGATCTATTATAAATTTTGAAGCTTTTTGGAGCATATTCTGAAAGGGATTGTTCGAATCAAGGATTTTAACTCTCCACAATCCATGTGACCCAAGAGTATGTAGTCAAAAAATCATTTTAAACAACAAAAATTGAAGATTTGACTAAAAATTATTTGTTGGGATAGTGGCCAAAATATTAAAAATTATAGTAAGAGAAAGCATTTGATATACATTATGACTATTCTAAAATATTTAGTGGAGGTTGAATCTCTACGATCCACAGAATAATTATTCACAATTAAATTAAAATTTTGAAAACTAGTACATATATCTTTTTTTTGTTAAGTAATGTGAGTTTTGAAATGATTGGCACACCTAACATGTGATTTGAGTAAAGAAAACTAGGGGCATCTAAGTTGTCAAAATCACTTGGGGATCATACCCATCCTTAACATAGCTGAGATTCTTCTAAGAGAGTTTCAAACCAATGGCTTTTTCACCATAAAATTTCTTAACAAAACACCTTTTCACTTTATGTTCTATACCATTATTGTTATTATTTAAATAATAATTAGTTATATATATTTATTTTATCATTATTATTATTATTATTCAATATTTTTTTAATAAAATATTAATAAAATTAATTATTAATATATATTTCGTTTATATATTAATATTCCATTCATTTCACAACCTTGAATATAAAACCAAATTTATATAAATATAATTATAAAATTTTAATTCAAATCAAAATACTAACCATGTTTATTTAATTTTAACCAGTTTATATACAATATTATAAAAACGCACGCATTTTCAAGGAAATAAAAGATTATGATGTTTCATAGATGTGTTATATATATAATTTAGAAACAAGTAAATACATTTTAAATTTTAGCCAATTTCATGATCATTGGAATGGAATAATATAATAATAAGTCAATTAATTAAAGAATAATTTTAATTATATGAAAGTTTTGAATATATATATATCATTAATTCTAGTGACTAGGCTAGGAAGTTTCAATACTATTTCATTATCAGTTTTAAAATATGTATAATTAATTTTGAATTTGAGTAAATAGGTTTGTAGAATTTCACCATTTTTCATAACCTTTTTTTTAAGCATATATCATTTTATCCTCGCTTTATGATTAAAATAATTTAATTGCATGTGATAAGAATGATTTATATTGAATTAGAATAAAACAATTTATAAATAATTATTTAATATTATAAGTGTAAAGTTTCACAATTATTTTATTATCATGTTTAAGAATATATTGAGAAAATTATAATTAATAATAATTTTTATTAAGTTAGTATGATGTAATTTAATTAGATGAAGAAAATATATATTTGGATGACATCAAGGTTAGGTATTTGCAAAGATCTGAAACATTTAGCTACGATAAGGCTATTGTAACTAAAATATTTTAATTATATGTAATAAGAGAAAATTATAATTAATAATGATTTTTATTAAGTTAGTGTGATGTCATTTAATTAGATGAAGAAAATATATATTTGGATGACACCAAAGTTGGGAATTTACAAAGATCTAAAACATTTAGCTGCGACAAAGCTATTGTAGTAGGGTCTCACTCAACAAGCACACCAATTAATAGTTGACACGACTATTTTTTATGACACCAATGAATGGGCCTACTAGGAGGGGAGCAATGCCCTCTTACAAAGTTGCAATAGCAGGGGAGAATCAGGAAATCCTAATGGGGAAAGTACAAGAAAAGGAAAAGGAAATGGGTAGGAGAGACTAGCTCTTGGGGCACAATGAAAATCTCGACTTAAATGAAGATGCCTTCCAAAAGTTCCGTCAAACTTGAAATATGTGATCCTCAATAATAAACTCGATGGTTAGAAAAATACATGAAGGAACATGCCCTAATTTGTAAATTCATTGGGGTGTGGTCAATGGAAATAGATATGATGAAATGGATCTAGTTTAAGTGGCAATCGAAGGGCCATATAAAGCTCAAATTAGGGGCAAAGGGTTTCTTCATTGTGGTGTTCTCAAATATGGAAGACAAGACCCATACCTTCGATAATGGCCCTTACTTCTTCAGCAATCCAGGATTGTTCATGAGACATTTCGAAGAATGTCATAACCCAGAGCAAGAAAAAATCATGGCGACCCATGTCTGGGTACGATTGTTTTCCCTACCAGTTTATTTTTAAAATCCACAGATTCTAGAGGGCATCATAAATTCCATAGGAACTTTCATAAAAAATAAAAAAAACTACTAAGAGAGGTCTTTATACATAATTTTCCAAGGTATGTGTGTACATGAACATAACACAACCTCTACCAAACTCAATAAATTTGGTGTACCACAAAGAGTTATGGAGGTAGTCATTGATTAGAAGCATGTTTTGTTTAGTGTTGGAGGTGCTGTCAATATGGGTATCTCTTCAAATATTTCTCGCTCAACATGCCTGAAATCCAAACACCAACAACATAGGAATATGTAGAGGGACTCCAGAAGGTGGTAAATAACGAGAAATAAGCTAAAGGGACACCAGCTCAAACATGATGCTACATCAATGCCCACTAGTCATTCAAAAGGGGATAACCATACAGGGAATTAGAATAATACTCTAGAAGGGTCAAGTTCATAACTCTAGTTGAGAGTTTGACACCTAGTTAGCTATTAGGATATTTTATAACTTGACCGCCAGGAGGAAAAGGAGTTTCATTCACTTCAATTTTATATTTTCCCACAATAGAGAAAAAATATTGGGAGTTGCAGTGAGAGAGTATAAAAGAGGAAGCTAGTGTTTCATAGTACTCTACTAAGCCAAAGGTTGAAGGTGACTCCATGGAGAGTGCCTTATCCTTTGTACTTGCCTTATTTACTTTCCAAAAGAAAAAATAGAGTAGAGAAACCCCACCTTCCAGTTTGGGTTTTCTCCCATAAGGGTTTCTTAAAGCATGTCTTGTGTTCGTTATGGTTGGTGTGTGATTATATTTTATTGTTCTTTATTTTTTACATTTTTACCTATTACATGAATAAGAAAAAAAAATTAAGAAATATGGAATCTAAGGAAATTATCCCTCATAGTATAGCTTTCAATTTATTTTTATCAAATCTATCGTGACAAACTATCCAGTGGAATACCTATGACAATTTACGGATCATATTGGTAACATAACAAGATTCTGCATGGAATCTCCTGGTAAATTGCAAGGGATCCAAGAAGAAATTTTAACAAAACAATTTAGAACCCTAGCCATGCCCAAGGAATATATTTACAATAACCCTAATCTACAAGAGGATTTCCTTAAGGTTCGAGGCATAGGTCATGAATATCAACTGTAATATGAACCTTCTTAAGGTGGCTCTGGAAAATAAGATTTGGATTAGACAATATGGAGGTTCCAACTCAAAGGTTAGATCAGAGGAAAAGTTAGAGGAACATGAATACCTAGCAAAAAATTCAAGGAAAGAACTTGAAAAATACCAACCGAGTTCGAATGTCAATAACCATTAACAGCATGTTGTATCGAGGTGATATGGATGCTATAAAATTGAATCACTAGTTGCAACAACTTGAAGTACATTCTAGCATTCACCACATGGATGAGGAGTAGAAAATATGATTTTCTAGGTTGAATTTAAAGGGCCATGCCCTTAACCTAGTGGGAAATCCATATGGATACACTTAGGATAGAGGTTAATCCCCAAATAACTAATTCGTATGACTTTAAAACACTTAATATGGTCCCAATTCTACCCTACCATGTATGATAAGACCAATGTATTTGATGGAACTATTGTTGGGTGTGGAGCCTGATTATCTTGTTTATTTTGTATCACAGCGTTGGACCCCTGTACCTTAATGGGGGTAGCAACACTGCCCGTAATTAAACATTGCCTCGGGGGTCCAAGGGGGCGGCTGCAACTTCATGGAGCCCCCCACTGGTGGGGGGTTTCGGGGGCAACGCCCCCGAAGCTAAAAACAGATGTAAAATTGCCTTGTAAAGGTATAGTAATTTCTAGTCAATCTGGTCCGTTCATTAGGTGGATGATCTGATGGTAAAAGTTATGTTTAGTTTAGGGTTTTTTGCCCTAGAAGGCACCCCCTTGCTTTTATGAGGGTATTGTATTACGGCTATGTATGGTATGTGTATTCTCAGAGTAGGAAATGGAGAGGGAGACTGTGAGAGAGAACAGAGGATATTACAGCGGATTTGTTGTAGGTTGTGTCTCTTCATTTTGCTGGATAATAGAAAGGAAGGACTGGCTGTTCGGGGTGGACGTAGCCCAAACTGGGTGAACCACGTATATCTATGTCTCTCTGGTTTTATGTATTTTGTGTTCTTGTGTTTTTCGCATATTTTATGTTTTTCATTGCTTTGTAATATTTAATTTTCTAACAACTACTTCAAGTAGAGGCAAGAAAAGAGAGCACAAGAGTACACAGTCGAATTGAGGAATATGACCATCATGCTAGATATCTCTCCCAAGAGCCCAAAGGTACTCTTTAAGCATTTGGGGGTTTATACAATCATCTGTGAAAGTATTTGATATTTGTCGAGCCAAGGATAATGGATGAGGATTTTTTATATACATAGTGCATAGAAAAAATAGGCCACAAGAAATGGCAGTCATAATTCCCAAGCTCATAGTTTTGGAGGCTGTGGTCACAGTTCCTAAGTCATAGTTCCTAATTTCACAATGCATGAGGTCATAATTCTTGAATTTTTCTCGACATAATTCCAAATGTCGAGGTCATAGTTCTCGAGGTAAAATTTCAATTCCCGAGGACATTTCTGAGTTCTCAATGTCATAGTTCCTTAGGTCATATTTCATGTGGACATAGTTTCAAATGCGAAGGTCCTAGTCCTTGAGGTCATTGTTCTTAAGGACAATTCACAGTGCAAGGTCATAGTTCTTGATTTTTTGAGGTCACAATTTTCAAGGCCATGGTCATAGTTCCTGATGTTACAATTCCTGAGGTTATCGTTCCTAGGGTCATATTTCTTGAGGTTGCAATTCCTAAGGCCAAAATTATAGTGTTTGAGGTCATAGTTCCCAAGGACGAGCTCATAATTCTTGATTTCATGGTTCTCGAGGTCATAGCTGTCAAGGATGAGCTCATAATTCTTGATGTCATAGTGCTCAAGGCCATATTTCCCCAGGATGAACTCATAATTCTTGATGTCATAGTTCTTGAGATCATAATTATAGAGGCTAAGGTCACAATTCTTCATACCAAAGTTTATTTCTTAAGTTCTTGAGGTAAAATTTCTCCAGGTCACATTTTTTGAGTTCTAGAGGTCATAGTTCTTGAGGTCAGACTTCTTGAGAACATAGTTTTAGAGGCTAAGGTGACAATTCCTAAGGTTACAATTTATTATGAAACCATAAATTTTGATCAATTTTATTTTATAAAAAAATATTTTATTGGTGATATTTATAACATTAATCATAATTATAACACACTACAAATTGCAATGCACTTAAATATGTTTAATTTCTATTGTAGGAAAAAAGGACAAAAAAAATTGGTTTACTACACTAATTTTTAAAATTATGACTGTGTATGATAATAATGAAATATTAAATTATGAAATTTTATCATACTTAAAAACAACATTGTAGTATATTATTTCATATCATTTAATATCCATTAACTTATAACATAATAAGTTTTCCTTCTATGTATTTTTTTTCAGATATATATATATATCTTATCCTTTTTTGTAAGCTTGGCATGACTACATCTTCATCATGTACAATATATCACCCATATCGGGCCCGATAATTGAACTCGTAACTTCACATCAAGGAGTGCCTTAACAGAGCACTGGATCACTATCCATCCAAGACCATATGGACTCATCTTGTTCTTTTAAATAGTTAACTAGATCTAGAATTGTAGAAGTTTAAGTAGATAACCTTTTAGCAAAAAATGATTCAATAATATATTTCATTACTCAATATATCAAATCCCTCTAACTCTTAATGTCATATTGATTGAACATAAAAGTAAAAATCAAATATATATATAAAAATAACTCAGTACAAATTTATTTTGACCTTACTTTTAATTGAATTTCACAATTTCTTTGTATTATAAATAGATATTAACCAAATTATTGTCTACCTAAAAGTACCTCCTTACATAATATAACATCAAAATAATAAGTAACTCACATATTATGACATCAAAATATTAGTTGATATTCAAAACTTTAAATTGTTTTTTAATAAAAAATATGATACCAATTATATGGACTAATAAATAATAAAGGCATTGTTTATTCAGGCTCTAATAATTTTTTCGAGATTAAAAAAAAAATAGGATTACTAAATGTTTGAATCACTTTTTTTTAGTGAAAATGGATTTAGTGCCATTAAGAACCAATGAGGCATTCAAAAACAAAACTAATACTTCATTAAATTACTCTAATAATAAATTACCATGATAACAAGAAAATTTAATATATGTTTTAACCTTAAAATAAGTAAATGAAATTATTTAATATTAAGACATTTGATGCTATTATTTTAAAATATTACAATTAGAAAAAAAAAATTATATATATATATATATATATATATATATATATATATTAAAATTTTAAGAAATATATCATTTTTTTTAGTTAATGAAAAAATTATATTTTATTTTTAAAAAACTCAAAAGTTTTATACAACTCGAGAATCATATTATGTTTGTCAAATTGTGAATTCACTCCCTTAATCATATTAAAAACCCAGAGGCCATATACCTTGGAAAAAAGCTACACTTAATTTAACAAAATCATATTAAAAATAAGGGAGGTCGCAAAATAGCTAGTCCCTGCTAGGGAGTAAATAGGACCATGGTTCTACATAAAAGAATATTTCATACGAGCCTTTGATCTCCTCTTAGGACGCGAAAATGACCCACACGATAGGACTTTCCTAAATTTGGCGGTCCTTGCCTCGACTGGTAGACATATGACATCCATGCCAACGGTATACCAGACAACAGATTCGTGGAAGACACACATATGACATCCATGCAAGTGATGTACGAGACAACATATTTTCCAAAGACACGTATAACATCCATGCAAGACATGTATAACATGCATGCAATGGTTAATGACCTCCATTGAAAGCTTGGCCCTCTTTGTTTAGCGCAGAAAATGTGTAACATGAAGTCACATGGCATAGAACCTTTGCAGCATCAATAGCACATCCCATGAGAAGTAAAAGCTTCTCCACATACATTACCTACAGGTCCAGTACCGTGAGAAGGTAAGAGTTGAAGAGTGTGGTGTGGATGCAAAGCATGCCCCAGCTTATGAGGAAACTTTGCACAAGACGGATGAAGGTCGATGTCACACCCACGATACTCATAAACAAATCCTGAGATTTTCTCTCTGTAAATGTCGCATTCGATATGAGTGGAAAATGACTTCTCCATGAACTTTAGAAGATGCTTTGGATGATAGGAAATCCTGGTGGAGTTGGGAGCTCATGCACAGGATTCGTGCAAGTCGAAGTTGCACAAACGACATTGGTTTCTGAAACAATAACCACCTTCTTCACATCCATTGCATATGTAGTTGGAACGATACACGAAGCCCAGGGTGCAATATGAAGAAAATATTGAATGAATACTGGCAGATCTTATACGCAAAACCTGTTGAAAATATAACAGTCCACAGGTCTTACTAAAGTATGTACCACTCAAACTATTGGTATAGGAGAAATCTTTCCAATCAGCTTTGCATGGGGCGATGAAAACACTGCTAAAGAGTAGAAAGGAACTATGGCCCATGTGCCCCCTCGTGATTGAATATTATCTTCAATTTGATGTAGTGCACAGTGAACATCTCGCTCTAGAGCTTGGGGCCTATCACTTTTGCTCGGAGCAAATGAACGTATATGACCCTGTTATGGTGAACAAGAAGTTATTTGTCTCTCACAGATTAGTTTGGAGGATTTTACATAAGCATAATGAATAGGAATCACTATATATAAGATATAAGAGTTCTGCGAAGGAGAAGAAGCAAGAAGGTGGAGAAGCCTCCAACCCCAATAGATCGAGGACAATCGTTTTAAGTACCATCAACCATTGGGACGATATTTAGCGTACCCACCTATTCAAGAAAGGAGAGCAGGACTAGTTGAATGATTCCATGCTTCAAAGCCTCACAGACATACATAAGTAGGGATAGAAGCATAGACACATGCCTCCTATTGCAGAGCCCTATCCTTAGCTTAGGCATATGCTGCACTTGGTGATAAAGGCGAAAGGGAGAACCAGTTGGGAACTGAGTCAAACTTCCCTGTATCGCAGACAGAGATAGCTAGAGCATAGACAACGAAGGCATAAGAAGTTGAGACAAAGACAAACCCCGCTAAGATATTGCGCAGAGGCGTTCATATGTGTTTGTATGTGTGGAGGAGCTTCGAGGAGCTTCAATGGGAAGAGATTGAAACTCATGGACAATAGACTAGGGCCCAAATACCCACGGTTAGTCAACCAATTTCTTAGACCAGTAGGTTTTATTTTCAAGTTACAACGTTTTTTTATTTTTATGTCATTAATTTCTCGTTGTTTTCCACAATTAATTGTAAATGGTAGTAAAATTGTTAAAATAGCCTAATTATAATTCTGTATTGTAATTATTTCATACTAGTTTCATAGAATGTATTTCTCAGACCCGTAGGTTTTATTCTCAAGTTACAATGTTTTTCAATTCTTATTTCATTAATTTTTCGCCATTTTCCACAATTATTTGTAAATGGCAGTAAAATTGTTAAATTAGCTTAATATTCATTCTGTATTTCTCAGTAAAATTCTTAGATTAGCATAATACTCATTCTGTATTTCTCAAGTAAAAGAAAGAGAAAACTATGAATACTTAAAAATCAAGGAAAAAATATTGTTCACATTGTTTCTTAAGGATCCTTTAACACCTAATCAACAAAGTATTCATTTTGCATCTTGCTTAACTAAATTCATTGTCAATTTGATTTGGTCATAATTCTATAGCCTAATCCTCTGCATCTATCCTAGGCCTAATAGATATAATAGTGAACTCGTGCCTTCTTTTCTGCAATGCAGATCCAATCATGATAACGCCCGACCTCAGAGATGTAAGAATGGATGGATTATTTTTTTCTATGTCTATTGCAAGATCTCCATAATGAAGAAATTGTAAATCGATGACACTTGCTCTACACACTCCTAGACAACAAAATTTTTTATGAACTATAAGTTATGGAAGAGTATGACAAATAACATAGCTAACATTTAATATTATAGATTAATGTTAGTATTAGTCCACTCTGAATACATACAACCAAGAAAACTAAAAAAAAAACATCTAATATATAGTCTCAAGAAGCCATAACCATAAAAAATTTATATATATATAATAGCAAAAACTAACTATGGTTAAGTTTAGTTATGTCCATCAATAACAACAAAAACTAATGTAAAGAGAACATTTTTTATTACTAATTGTTAAGCTCCCAACGGGTCGATTTCTGGAAATAACTGCAGTAATTATTTCTGGAAACCAACTTCAGTGATTTCCTTAATTTATGGAAACCAAGTGCAGTAATTTCCTTAAATTACGGAAATCAACTGCAGTTAATTAATTTCTTGTTGAGAGCTTCTGAAGTGGTCCATTACTCCCACTGTAGTTCTCTACCATGATTTTTTGAACACTTGACACATAGCCAACAAAAGCTTGATGGAAGCTTAGCTATAAATACGTTTGTTTGGTCCCCAAGCTCACTAACTCAATCCCCTTCAGTTTTACACCATCAAGCTAGAGTGAGCAGAGCTTGGAAGTGCCTTCAGATTTTCTCTTAATAGCCCTTTCAAACATTCTGAATTCTGTGAGTGAGCCAATCCAATCAGTTTGTAGCCTGACTTCCATTTATAAGATTCGAAATTCTACGATTGAGTAAGGCGTTTGAAGCAATTCAATTGTTAGTCTCGTGGGATTGAATATACTCGATGTTGTGCCTACCGTTACTTATTAGTCACACAGAAGCTTGTCTCGAGGTATTTGTTTTCCTACTCTGTTTTTGGGCGTTCTGTAAAGCTCACTAGAGTATTGAGGCTTCGATTCTCTTACGAGGGTGGGTACTGGGCAACCATTAGCATTGGGTTACATTTTTTATATAGTGAAGCAGCATTTTGCATACAAATTCATTATGAGTAGCATCAATGGCTGGAGGTATGATTTATTTGGCATTTATTTTTATTTTATGATTCTTTTAAAGTATTTATTCCGCATTTTAAGAATCATTATTTTTAAGCTAACATTTGGTATTAGAGCATTTTTTTATCTCTACCTTGGTGATTATAGACATATTTTGGCTAAAATGTCAAATTTTGAGAATTTTCTGAATTAAAGCATTTATTTGGAAATATGTCTAATTTATGCTCAATTTTTATGCTTATAATATTTATTTAGTTTAATTATATGCAATTTAGAAAATATGCTTGTATTTAATTAGCATGAATTAATTATTTCTGTTCTAATTAAAACATTCTATTTTGGATGAGTATATGAGACCAATTGTTAAATGTTATGCATAAATTTTATATTTTTATTTATGCAAATGATCATTATTCTCATATCAAGTTAATTTTTATGTAAATAATTTCTAGTGACTCATATAATTTTGATTGATTAGAGAATAGTCACAGCATCTCTAAGTAAATAAAATTATATATTATGATTGATTAGGATCACATAAAAAATATTTAGACATTAATTGTAATTAATTATAGTAAATATAATAAATTTTATCCCATGGGAATTTTTGTTATATTTATGTAATTAATTAGATAAAATATTCATAACTTACCCACAGGAGTTATGAATTAATAGTTTTATCATAAAGTTCAAAACTAAGATAGAATTTATATCAAATTATAATCATAACATACCCTTAGAATTTTGAATTAAGTGAATAATTTGATAAATTCTATCATAAAGAATAACTGAATCTGCTTGAATTGAAAATTCAGTCCACAGACAATTTTTATGTCATTAGATTCAATTTTTAAAGCATGATTTACATTGGTAAAGCATGAAATTTTATTTATGCCCCAATTTTAACATAAGTATGTGATTTTTAATTTTATGCAGTTGTACAATATGCAAATTTCTCTGAAATTCGTACTAATATCCCTA